>JASCZI010090678.1:142509-158968 GCA_036250425.1 Stylosanthes scabra
TAGTAAATGCTTCATGCTTATGAGCAAGAAAGAAAACCCAACCAAATTTTGTATAGTCATCAACAATAACCAAGCAATATGATTTTCCACCAAGACTATGAGTCCTTGTAGGTCCAAAAAGATCAAGATGTAACAATTCCAAAGATCTTTTGGTAGAAACGTCTTCCTTTGATTTAAAAGATGTTTTAGTTTGTTTTTCTTTTTGACAAGCGTCACAAATCAAATCTTTGTCAAACATAATGTTAGGGAGACCCTTTACCAAATTCTTTTTCACTAGCTTAGAGATTTGAAACATGTTAGCATGTCCAAGTCTCTTATGCCAAATTCCATTTTTCAAATACTGTTGAAGAAAAACATTTCACATCTTGACCGGTTAGGCCCTCTAAAGTGATACCATACACATTATTACATCTACTAGCTATGAACAAAACTTTTTCAGAGGCTTCTTCTATGACTTTATAGCAGTGCTTGCTGAAGATTACTGAGTAATCTAAGTTACACAATTGACTAATACACAAAAGATTGTGTTTAAGACCATCAACCAGCAAAACATTATCTATACAAGCAGTAAAATCCTTACCAACCTTACCCATGGCAATAATTTTGCCTTTGCCATCATCTCCGAAAGTGACAAACCCACCATCATAGTCATTCAACTTGATAAAGAAGGTTGCATTTCTGGTCATATGCCTTGAACATCCACTATCTAGATACCACATGTCTTTTCTCCTTTGGGATGCAAGGCAAATCTGAAAAGAACTCATGAAACCTTAGGTATCCAAATGCACTTTGATCCTTTGATGTTAATTCTTCTTGGTTGCCCAAGAGCATTGAAATCACTTACAATCTTGTACACTTGGTTACCAACTCTTTTCTCAACAATGAAGCATTGAGGAGAGATATGACCATGCCTTTTGCAATTAGAGCAACTATTTCCTCTAGCTGTTCTTTTATGAAAGAACCGAGGTGGCTGCTGGTTCTTAGTGTTGGAAGTTGGTGCACTAGCTTTCACAAATTTAGTTTCAGAACTAGCACCATTTCCACCACTATAACCGATTCCACTCTTCATGGAGGTAGGTCTTTGATAGCTTAATAATTTATCCAAATTATTAGAGCTATTTGTAAATTGTTCCAAATCCTTTTTCAGACCTTCAATCACTCCACAAAGTCTTTCATTTTCAACCATAATATCCATTGAAGCTAAAATTGGTTGCTTGCCTTTAAATTTAGTAGCAACTTCAGTTTCCTTCCATTTTTCTTTGAGGAAATTATTTTCATTTTTTAAAGCAATAATTTCAGATTTACACTTGTTATATTTCTCAAAAAGCTTAATAGATTGTGTAGTTAAATCATCAATAACAACTTTTAAATCATCATTAGAGAGTTCATTGAAAGATACCTCATCCATTACCTCATTTTTGGCCATGAAGCACACATGAGCTTCTTGCTTTGGTTCATCATTAGAATCAGTATCATTCTCCAAATCTTCCCAAGAAGACAGCAACACCTTCTTGTCGCTTGAACTCGAGCCACTTTCTTTTTCTTTGACCTTCATGAGTCTTCTTAACCTCTTTGCAATGATCATGATTTTCTCATCTGAAAACTCATCACTTGATTCATTATCGAATATTCTATCAAGATCATTTTCTTCATAAATATCCTGAAATTTATCCCAAAATTTTTTTGCTGTTTTGCATTCTGAAACCTTCTTGTATTCCTCTTCTGTGATGGCACATTGTATTATGTTGATTGCCTTGGCATTGAGCAGAACTGTCTTCTTATCATCCTCATTCCACTCATTTTCTTCCTTGGGAACTGTTTCTCCTTCAGTATTTGTTTTTGAAGGTATATTAGGACCATTTTGAACTGCCTTCCATATGTCATAATCCACTGATTGTACGAATATCTTCATTCTTTCTTTCCAGTAAGGATAATTCTTGCCATCGAATAGAGGAGGTCTGTCGATGGACCGCCCTTCCGATAAATCGTTGGTTTCAATTGGGTTTCCCATGATGGCCAACGGATCTTTACTCCAAGTTGTTAAACTTGATACTTGAGATCTAGCTCTTGATACCAATTGAAGGTTTTCAGTGACTTAGAGAAGGGGGGGTTGAATCTGAGTACACTTTTTGCTCAAATATGATAGTGAAAGCTTGCTATCAGAATTTATCTCATCGCGATGCAGGAGACAAATTCGGTTCTATCACAGAAAATTGTAGTAAACTAGAAAATGTAGAACTTAACAAAGACACCAGCAAGTATCCTGGTTCGGCTACCACCACTGCAGCCTACATCCAGTCTCCACTACAAACATGGTGGAATTCCACTATAATTTCAAAAATTACATACACCAATTCAAGGAAATTACAAATGCATTCACTAAGGACTTCCTCCTAAGCTAACCTAGCTTAGAAACTATCATGAGTGCTATCCCAACTCATAAGGGGAACCTCTCAGGCTCATGAACCACAACAAAACATGTTGTATCACTAAGAATGAAGATTAGTGTTGGCTTTTTCTTAAGACCTAAACTCTTGCCTTTTCTCTCATGGCTTTTTGTGATTCCACTCTTAATGCCTTTTACCACTATGATAAAACAAGAGAGCTAAGCCTAGAAAAGTACTCAAAAATCAAAACATTGAAGGGGATGAATATCAGAATTCGAAATTCTGGAAATAGTCACTGAAAGTGCTCTCAAACTTGTGTGTGCTCTCCTTGCCTAATCCTTGGATGAAAGACCCTTTAAATAGAAGAATCACCACCAAGAAAAGTGACGTTGCAAATCAGAATGTGAGCAAATCCTCTTTGGTGGAGCAATTTGAATTCTGAGCTGTATGGTGGCCAATCATGCAATTTCAAACGCGATTGTTGTTGCAGCAGGGTAGTGGAATTGCCTTCCTTTTTGTTGTCCTTGCTTGCTTTTTACAACCTGGATGTACTGATTTGATTACAGCCATTCACCCTATTCTTTGGCACCAAGAAAGATCTTCTGCCTTCAGATTGGATTGAGTGTTGGATCCTCAAATATTTAGTGAAAATCAATTTCACTTTCTTTCCCTCCAATGTGCCAAAGGCAGCTTCATTTGCCTCCAATATTTGCTGGAGCAATCTGTAACAAGTGAACGAAACATAGCAGCAAATGGGGCAATAATGTGGGCTCAAATAAAAGATCATATAGCAATAAAATGGGCTTAATTGAAAGATCATATACCACCAAAATTCGGCCTTAATGGCAGATATGAATAAATAAATAATGGACCTATAACTTAGCATATTTTTAACCCAACCAATCCTAATGTTTTTGTCATCATCAACAATAAAAGATTTCTAAACCCAACATCACATAACAAGTTGGGTAAAATTAATATTAGTTTAGAGGATTGTTTTAGTAGTTGTGATTAAAAATTAAAACTACTCAATAAATAAATGAAGAATTACTGGAGTGGGTAAAAGAATTTAATAGATAATCTTATTAGATAGTTTTCTTAATTGTTTCCTAAGGGAATGCTAACAGGCGATAGCTGCACATTTCTTTTGTTTGAATATATAAGTATAACCTTATTTATGGAGGAAGTTGCTTAGTTTAATTTAATATATAATACGAAAAAAGATAGATGACTTCTTGCATCCATATTTACTTCGAATATCAGAGAGCATGGCTTTTGCTCTGACACTAATAATTGCTAAAAATTCAAAATAAAGTTTTATCTTCCTCATCAGATCAGTTAGCCAAATCACTGAAATAATATAATATTAGCCTTGAGGCATTATTACTAATATCAGTTAGAACTTTGCATAATCCAAAACAGCAGAAAATAAATAAAGCTTAGTAGATTAGCATCAAGTAAAGTAGTTTAGAATTAAGAGTAGTATACATGTATGGTAATTGGTAATGCTTAATTGCTTGCTTATGCATGTAATAAGTCACCCTAACCATATCTGCGGTGCTGCCAAATTCCAGCACCCCCAGCGGCAACTGGTTTCATAATACAATGTCCATTATACCCCTGCTGATGCATCTCCATTGCTATCTTCCTCTCCAACTCACGGTGCCTCTCGAATCTTCTCCGATTCATCATCATCATCAACTTGTTCTTCTCTTTATTCTTACTATCATCAGCTCTTCTTCTTCTGCTGCTTCCACCAACTGGCACCGGTATTGCTTCCAAACCCATCAACTTAGCTACAACCCCTGGCTTGCACCACACCACACTCTCCCCAGCCACCGTTGTTGGCAAACACATCTCCCTTTCGAAGTCATTGATCTCTTCCTCCATCAACATTCCCCCTAAACTCCTCTCACTACAAACCGATCTTCTTCCTTCAACTGTTCCGAAAGAGGATCGGTACATAGCATCCCTACCGTCAAGGGAAAACCTTGGATACTGGTTCAAGGCGTTCCTGGCAGACCTCAAGATGTCGCTGTTGTTGACACACGACATCCTTCCCCTTCGTAAGGAGCTGTATTCGTTGAGCTTGGCCTTCCTGGCCATGTCTTCCTCCATTTCAAGCTGCAGTATGAGATCCTCCAGCGTTGGAGAGCTTTGCTTTGAAGGGGAGGTTATTATAGTAGTAGTAGTAGTGTTGTTGTGTTGTTGGTTGAGTGTGGAGGTGGAACCATCGTTGTTGCACAAGGTTCTGAAGCCTTTCTTCATCTTGGCACCTAAGGAGTTGTTGAGGAGAAAGAAGGGCATGTCCTTCATCAGAGAAAGAGAACAAGTGGTGCATGCATGTTTATGAAAAAGAGTTGTTGTTTGTTTTCTTTAGTATAGAGAGGAGATGGAGGGTGCTAGCTACAGGAATAATGCATTGAAACGGAAACGTGAATGGAGTGAGTAAGAGCGGTGTGGCGTGAATGGAGCAAGCAAGCAACAAGTGCGATTAGATATGAGACTTAATAGCAGTCACATGATAGATGGCGAAAGTGCTTCTTCACGTTAGTTCATTATTCACTGATTCACAGGTTCTTGATGTGTTTATGGCACAGTATGTGAAAGATTACCTAATGCCTTCAATTCTCAGATACCATTTTTTCTACTCTTAACAATTAGTTGGGGGAAATCAAGCCCATTTATTAAACTCGCAGGGGGTAGACTCCATCAGCGACTCTTCAACACCCACCGTCTTCTACTTTTAGCTTCCTACTATGAAAAATGTCGGCAATTTTATAGCAACAATTCTAATTCTACCGGTATAATGCATATTCCTCCCTAGTAATATGAGTCCTAATTTATCATCCCAATTTTCTTCCAATGTATTTTAACTACAATGAGATACATTCTCATTCATTGTGTAACTTCATAAACGAGGGTAGATGTAAACAGTAGTAGTTTTCTACTAATTCTCCATAAATGATTTAAATATTCTCTCTACTATTTTTATAGGGTATTGATATATTACTAACACAAATTAATTTAAAATTTAAAATTAATGATAATTAAAATAATAATATTAAATACAATTTTCTCTCTTCAACCATTTTTCTCTCTTTTATTCTTCTCTCTTCTAATTTTTTTTTCTTCTTCCTTATTCTTTGTTCTGTCTTTTCTTCTTCTTTATTCTCTTTTTCTTTTAATCGACTAGATGTGGAACAAAAAGTTTGAACAACAATGGTTGAACCATTTTCTATCTGATGTGCAAGATGGTTTCTAGCATATTGGCCATCCAAATCCACTTTTTTCTCTTCTTTCTCTTCTTAATGAAATTTTTCCTTTTGATAAAAAATTCAAGCATCCTAACATTATTTTCCATTAATTTTTTGTTCTAGTAAATTTTCAATCCCATAAAATTTATGATAACACACATGTTTTTCAGAGGTCACCTTCGTATATATATAAAAAATAAAACTCCACCGTAAAATAAATTTAACCGAGAAAATGACTCATAGCTTCCCAAATTGAATAGAGGAATTACTAGTTGCAGGTATTTTGTAGATTTTTCAAGTTTAGTGTCCACAATATTTTTATCAATGGTTGTACAAAAGTACTCAATGGTTGTACAAATTGAAATACAGTATTCCAAGTAAATAGATAGACATAGTTGAACATCTTCCTTTAACTTTTGTTATATTCCATTTGTTAAAAAATCAATCTAATCACTATTGTCCACTAGAAAGATTAAACGTACATATTTTTTATCTTTTGTTTTTTATAAATAAAGGTAATTGTCTTCCTAAAGCTCTTTGCTATCATAATTTGTTAATAAAGTTTTTTAATTAAAATATATATTTAAACTTTTTTGTTATTGTCTAATTTTTGAACCGTTTATGTTTAAGTAAGTTAGATTATAAACTGAAAGTAAAAAATTAAGACTATGACAAAATAAATAAGTTGATTTGAATGAGAAATTAAAATAAGAGAAAAAAAAAAGTAAGTGATAGAGTATTTAAAAGAGAATAGAGAAAAAGAGAAGACAGAATCAAAAAATAAGAAAGAAGAAAGAGAAATTAAAGAGAGAAGAATAAGAAAGAGAAAAAGGATTGGAGAGAGAAGATTGTATTTAATATTATTATTTTAATTATCATTAATTTTAAATTAATTAAATACTATATTCATATGGTATAATTTTATTGGAGAGAGCAAGAATACATTAATTTACATGTCCAAAAAAAATACATTATTTTCATATTAATTAATATGTAAATTTAGATATACAGATAGAGTAAATTTGGATAAAGACAAACTCCTTAATTGTTTTAAAAAATTAACCTCTTTCCCCTCTTTAATATGTATCATTCCCTTTCCTTCCTTTTTATTTAGCTGTAATTCTTTTTCTATTTTTTTCCTTGTTCTTTTCCCTTAGTTTTTCTTCTTTATTGATTTTTTTTTTCAGTTCTCTTCATCTTTTTCCTTTCTTCTTTTCCTTTTTTTTTCCTTCCCATTTTATGTTATTTATACAGGGTAACGAAAGATTGCTTTTTTTTAGGAAAAAAATATTTTTTAAAAAGACTTATCATTGCATTGCACATGTTTTTTCTAAACTTGGTAAAAATCTTCGCTCTTACTCATTTTATTATAAGAATAATCAAACCTATCATAATAAATTAATCAAATTTGCAATGAAAAAAAATACTAAATCTGTATTACTATATATGACAGCCGACTAACAGTTGATTTCTAGTATAGACGAGCATAATTGAAATAAAATCGATGCCATATGTGTTCTGTACATTCCAATCTTAGAGAGAGAAATTGTAATACATGGTGGCATGGCATGGTGCACCCCCACATCTATGTGTAGTGTACAGTGTACACAAGCTCGCACAAACACGGACGCAGGCGCACACACAAAAGGAAGGACAAACCAACCATAGCCACCTATGTGGACATGAATGGCCACTGAATACAACTTAAGGTGTATATTTCAACCAAAATATTTGTCAAGAATTATGAAACCTGTAGTGTATCAAAATAACCCCTCCACCTATGGTTTTTATTTCTTTACAGACTAAGATCAGCGCCCTTCTGCTTATAATATGGGGAAGGTACTTAAACCTAGATCAATGATGAAAACTATCTATGACTTCTCCCTGTTCTGTATAATTATATGTTTATGCCTTTATGCACTTACCAAAGAATGGTTCAGCTGACTGTTCATCATTCAGTTCGAGCCAACTGAATTTCACAACTTCCTCTTATATGCCAGGAGCTGTGGAGAGAAGAATAATAATGTAACAGTGGTAAGAATAAAATGTTGGAATGATAAGATTTATTACACACGGAACATAGTCATTATTCAGTATAGAGAATTTACCAGATAACCGCGGATGAGGTTACAACTTGTCAGTTCAGCCAACGTTTCTTCTTGTCCTAGAGCACGTACCTTATCTTTCTCTGGATCAACTGTTCTTTCACCTCTTATAATGTTGACTTGGGGCTCTCCAGGCTCTTCTACCAAGCATAACTCCAGATCATCAGGCTGCTGTGCAGTCTTAACTGCAACATACTGCAGGGGAAAAATAAAGTTAGTGGCGATAAGTGATACAAAACATTTGAGTCTCACTTGATCTGAAAAAAGATATAACCTTGCTAAGTGAACTGACTGACAACGTAGGCTTGCACTGAAGGTATGGCTCCTGCAAACTTGGTACTCTATCTTCATCCATAGAGACAACCACAAGAAAGATATCCGACTGAAACAATATAGGCCAAATCCCCGATCTTATCATAGTTGCAGTATCAAGTGCCCAAGCAAAGAATGAATATATATTAACATTAACTTAGCAGCCTTAACATTAATCTGAATATGAGCCCTTGTTTAAAAGTTGTCATAGTGAAATCTCAAACAGGTGACCAGTGACCATGAAGGCAAGCATATAGTCCAGTATTATAAACAATCATTACTAAAAGAATAAATTACCTTGTCATCATTTTCTTCAGAGCTGTGAAGATAATGAACCAACTTGGAGTTGCGACTGTTTTTGGAATTTTTCCCATTGGCAGAATTCTTGCCATTTCCTCGGGTGTGACTCCGCTGGCCATTCTTCCCCCAGGCAAGTGTACTACCAGATGAAGTTATGACATCCCTATCCCCTTCAGGAGTATTTTCCTCTCCAGCTACATCTGCGTCATTAGAGGCAGAATGCTGAGGAAACTGTGTTTCTCCCCCTCTTTTGCATCTTTTTTGTTTAGTTTCCGTCTGCTCATCACCCGAAGATGAGCCCTTCCCCCCTTCATTATCATTCATATCCTCATTGTCATCGGATACTTCTTGTTCACCTGCATTTCTAAAGCGCTTTCTTCTCCTCATATGTGAGGTTCGATAGTTACCTTGTGACCTCCTTACGAAAGCCACTGCTGCTGCTTTGGCATTCCGTTTCTTACCCAATGCTTCTGTCTGTCGTCTAAGAGTCTGAGCAATGGAAGCTTGAATCTTCTTAAAAAAGATAAACCACGTGAATTATTAATATTGCAAACTGGTGCGGGAAAAAAACAAAAAATTTGCAAACAAAAGATAACAGCAGATACTGATAAACAACTTTAGTTCCTTGATTTATAGTGGTATACAATTTCTTGCTACAAAACTCTGACAAAATCAAAGCCAAACTGTTGCTAGAAAAAAAGGGTACAGTTGCCATAAAATTTATAAACATCTGTATTTAAGGAGAGGTAAGTCAAGTCTCACCTGTTTATTTTGAGCTACCTCATCTTCGTGTAATGCCAATTCCTAGTACAAAACCTTGTTAATGAGTTATTCTTTCAGAGAGTTTTTTCAATCATAGATACAGAATGTCGACATTACCTCCTCCTCATACTTATCAATATCTGGATAGAGAGCAGCAATCAAGGAATCATAATTTGGGTCATCCCTCAGTGAGCGTCGGCTAGCACAATGTGTACGGCAAGCAGGGCATTCATTGTTACTGCAGCAAATCCAATCCAGACATACTCAAAAGATGAAATAGCAAAAGTTTTGATGCCAAATCCACAAAGACCATTCTAAATATGTGTGTGTGCGTGAAATAACAAAGTAATGGTGGAAGTTTGAGGACAAACCCAAGACGCATAGATTTGTCTATGCACTCTCTGCAGAAGCGATGCAGGCATTCCATTACAGTTCTTGTTTTTCGAATGATGCCTACCCATAAAATAAAAATCAATCATCATTTTCAATACATCTGATAATTAGGAGGGAAATTCAAAAAGTTTAGGATTCTGCATCCATGATATCTTGTTAAAAGTTAAAACTCAGTTTTAATTCTTAAAAGACGTATGCATGCAAAAAGTATAAAAAAGGCAAAATCTATCATTTTTCCACATAAAAGAAACATTTCATTTTGGTATAAGAATTAAAGACGTATTTAATCCAATATTACTACATGAATCACTTATTTTATGCACATACTATAAAATTATGAATAGGTCAAATATCTGACGTCCATACATCATTATATGCATACTACATTAGTATCTGAGCTTAAAGGTGTTACCACATTAACACTTAAAAAAATCTAAATGTTGAAGAAAAATAGCGGAAATAGAACACCATTAACTTTTTCCATTGCTAGAATTACAACAAATATCTTACCCAGTACCAAGTAAAAAGCATGCTAGACTAATTGACGCCTAACATTACCAAAAAAAATATCCAATGAAGAAGGTTCATAGCAACATCCAATTCTAGCAGCAAATCAAATATAATTATGCAGTCTAGCATGTGTTGAAATTTACAAACCTAGGCAGATGGGGCACTGAACTTCCTTGCGTACATCTGCCAATTTTATAACCACATATCTGTAAAGAAAAGCCAATTCAGAGGTATTAGCACATCTCCTTTTTTCATATAATAGAAGAATATTATTACGAGATAGGAGAATAAAATACCCTCCATTCATAAGCAAAACACAAATAAGAGACCAATGAAAAGTAGTTTTATGATATCTCAAGTGTCAACATGAAGAAGGATCGTTCTTACATACCAAAAACTCAAGTCTTTACTCTACGAAGGATCATTTGTATGATAACAGGAAACATAAGTAGTTAACTTCATCTTAATTCATGGGTGTTCATCTAGGGAAATCTGATCTCAGTTAGAATGGCATGTTATCTGATGCATGCATGCAAGCATTTCACACTATTGGCTAAGCAAAATAGCACGAGGATGAAAATAGCATTACACACTAATTTCAAATCATAAATGGGTTAGCTAGAAATCCTAGACGCCAATGAAAACTAACATTCAGTTTTTAATTGGAGAAGATTCTGCATAGATTTAAATATGCCTCTCATAAAACCATGATATAGCGCAGCCAGAAACAATCCTTCCCCACGAAAATCAATCGAATTTTGACCACGTAAACAAGTGGGAAAATGTGACAACCATACGCAACAGAATAACACACATAAAATCAAGTTAAAATCCACCAAAGTAATCAAACGATTCAACGTCGAACTTGGGCGCAACCAAACCATCCAAAAAGCATCACAAACAAATCAGCTACACTATGGTAGCGGACTAAGAGAGAATAGAACGGGAACCGTAAAATAAAACAAACCAAGCCAGCAGAGAATCAAATCCACCTTGAAAATTGAAGCTGCAGCATAATCGATCGAGAAAACAATGAAAAGGCAAATCGAGAAGTAAAACGACGGAAAAAATGAGAAATAAAAAAGGGTCAGCTAAACGTACTCTTCCTTGTCGCCGTTGCTCAAAGAGTTGCTTAGATCGGATTCTAGAGATGAAAACAAGAATGATAAGCAACGGCACGAGTTATGCGAATTCAGATGACAATGAATTTAGCGAATCGAACCGCAGAAATCGAGATGAAAACGACACGTACCGACTTCATCTTCTTGCTTCTCGAAGCTGTTGGCGCGCAGAGCATCCTCGTTCTCCTCCAGAGACGCATGCAACCGCTTCTGTGCTGGCATTGTTTACTGTTGCGACCGAATCCTATCAAAGAATGAAAGGTCGTAACGATTCACCACCGCAGGAGGCACGGTGGAAAACGGAGAGAAAAGACGGCGACGAAGTGTGACTTCAAAGCCTTGACCAGAGAGAGAGAGAGAGAGAGAAAGAGGGTGGTGGGGGCAGAAAATGTGAAGGATGAAGCTCGTGATTTGTGTCATTCAGAAGTAGCGTTATATGGTTGACACAGGCAACGGAGTATCGGAGAAATTGCCAATAATAGTTTGACACGTAAAGGTGTGGGGCCGGCTGGGTAAATTTCGTTCTTCACAAAATGAGGAGGTGGGCGTAAAAGATCGTGGTTTCATGTTTGATCAAGGTCCAGGTGTTGCTATCGTGAGCCATGATGCACCTGATCATTGCTCTCTTTTTTTTTTTTCAATTTTTAAGATTATTTGGTTGGGCAGTCCTTGTGAGTTCTTCTGATGTATGAAATTTAATTTCATCCCCGGTAAACCTTATTATTCTTCGAGGGTAAAGTATGTCTAATGTTCTTAACGATTGCGAAAATTTTCAAAAATATTTTAACGATTGCGAAAATTTTTAAAAATATTCTAATGTTTAATTTGATTCAATTTTATCTCTAATATTTTTAATTGGTTTCAATTTTACCCTTAATCGTCGAAAGATTGAAAAAATTGAGGATAAAATTATCAACGATACAAATAATATATATTTATTTGTAGAAAAAGTCTAGGTGAACAATAGGATTACTAACTAACAGTAATCAATAAACCAAAAACGACGTTACTTACTTGTGTTTTCAATTTTTATCCTCCATTAATGAAGAAATAAAGACCTCAAATAAAGCAATAGAGGTATCCAAAAAATATGGGTTTCTTACTCTTCAACTTCGTCAACGGCGGTCGTGGATTTGTTTGTTCACGGCGAGCGGCGTCAGCGGTTGTGTTCACTCACGGTGGTAGTTGCGTCAAATTGAGAGAGAACGAGCATCAACGACTTTGAGAGAGAACGACCGTCAACATCGTTTCATCATCTTCAAGCTTAGATGAACTCCGATCAATGATGGTGGCATCACCTTCCTTCAATCATGGTGGTGGCATCATCATGATCAATGAACTCCGATCATGACGGTGGGGCTATCACTTGACTCTAACTATGGCAACGGCGTTGTTGATGGGCTCTTTCTGTCATCTTTTTAACTGTTTTTTTTTTTTTGTCATAGATTCAAATGTTGTTGTTAATTGCTTTAGACTAGTGGATCAACCTTTTGAAGATCTAAAGATGGTTGCACTTTCATCCTAATTTTTTTATAATTTATTTCGATAGTGATAATCAGGATTGAACTATAGTGAACATGTCATTATTACTATATAGATCATCCGTACTATGTTATTGATTCATCTTGTAGATTTTAAGAGAATTTATCCATGTATGTGAGAAATTACGTATGAAATTCCTATGGATGAATTTTTTGAACAATGTCCTCTCCTCGATAATTCTGTTATTGAAGTTGTAGTCTATTTTAATTTTTTTCTTTTTAATGTAATATTTTATTCAAATGATCATCCATCATATTCATATATGAGAATCTATATCTTTTGTTTTAGATATCATCCTTACTGGTTTTAGTTTAAATTGATGTTTATAAAAGTTTTTCATTTTTTTTTGTTGTAGGAGCCATATCAGTTTTAGTTTATTATAGTTAATCTATTTTGATGTTCACTTCATCGTGTTGTGTAGATGATCACATTATCTGGTTTCATGCTAATCTTTTTTTATTTGTGTTGAATTTCTAACTATTTATTTAAGATTTAGTTTTTTGAGCTTATTTTTTTTATGCTGCTACTGTGCTGGATGATCTACTCCACACATTCGAATGTTCACTCTTTCATGTTCTGGATGGTCACCTTATCTGTATTCATGCTAATCTTTTTCTATTTGTTGGTGAATTTTTTTTTAAAACATGACTTACCATTTGAATCTTTCATTGAGTTAATCATCATGGGTCTACTCTTTTATTGTGCTTTGATAGAAAATAAAGAAATACCAAATTTTGAGTGGTTTTAAAATGGTTTCAATTAGTCTTTGCAATTTTTTTTTACACAATTACACTTCTTAAATTCTTTCTAAAAGAATTTGCAATAGATCATATCATTACAAATGGACAGTGATCATCCGAACTAGATTTTTATTATCATTCATAACTATTCTGCAATAATTAAATCTATTTTCTCTATCTATATTCAATGAACATCAGAAATTGATAAATATGTAACAATGAACAATTTGTAATCTCCATAATAGATTAACCTACCAAATTATAATGTTAATCATTCAATTTCTAAAAGTGTCAAATAACAACTAAAATCTATTTTCCTTTTCCCTTCTTTTTGTTTCTCTTTGAATTCTCTTCCTTTGCTCGACCTTCATTGTGATCTCTTCCCTTGCTCGACCTTCTTTGGAAGTGCTCGACGTTCCGGTTGTTGAAAAGTCCTATCTAACACATAATTCCGATGAGTGTTTAATGGGTTTAGGACAATTTCAAACACCAACTCTTTCCTAATATTTTCCAAATTATCCTGTAATTAAAGAAGAAAAAGATCATATATTTCAAGGGCTTTCTGCAAACAAAGCAAAATGTTTAAATACTTTTTGTAAAGAGTTAAAAACTTAAGTAAAACTACAATGGAAAAGTGAACAAGAACATACAGATTTTGGCCCTTGAGGCTGCTTCTTCTTCTGCATATTAGAAATGGCACCAGCTTTGCCTAAACTTAATCCATAGCATATCTACAATGATCTGAGAGTGCCTAATTAAACAAGAAGCTAGAACATCCATGGAAACCAAAGTGAACATCCAACATAAAATAAGTGACCATTCCGGATAAACAAAATGAACATCCACCAAAAAAAAATAAAATTATATACTAATATTTATACTAATAGTTAATTATTTGTCTACAAGTAGTCAAGTAAAATAGTTCGTTACAAATCTCATACCTCATTGCTGATATAAGATATCACACATCATAAAAGGATCAAGCGCTCAGAGAGCGGTGTTGGTTATTCTTCAAATATATACATACACATAGGCAGAAGGAAACTTGGTTCTGCTTTGCTTGTGTTCTTATTAAGCAATTGAACAGTGCTCATTTTATTTTATTTGAAGGCTTGTGCTACTACACTTCAATCAAAGAGGGTGAGTAAAACAAGTTTATCAGTAGTGTTCTTATTAAGCTTGATCCACTAATAATAATGGAACGCTGTTTCACAATTTCAGTAGTGTTCTTGTTGCTGACTAGTTTTCCTTTAAGTGCAGAATCAAAGTGTAAAAAGAGCTGCGGCTTAGCTTTAGCTTCTTACTATCTTTGGAACAATGATTCTATTTCTAGCTGGCTAAATATTTCACACATCATGCAATCCAATCTTCTTTTCAAAACTGATGATATTGTTAGATACAACAAATATCCATCATAAACCAGAATATACATATCAACAGAAAGTGGAACATTAGAAGCAAATTTGCTGTCAAATTCCTCTTGAAACCAAACCTGTTTTTGAGTTAAAAATCATAAGACTATACAGATATGCAAGTGGAGACATTCAAATGGCAATAGTCTTAACAAGTCAAAGTGAACATCTAAATTAAACTTAATCAAGTGAACATCCATGGAAATCAAAGTGAACATCAATGAAAATCGAAGTGAACATCCAAATTAAACAAGAAGCTTGAACAAGTAATATAAGTGAACATTTAAAATTAATTTGTAAATAACACTCGTGTGAAAAAAGAAACAATCTACCTGAAAGTTGAAAGGATATTTTCGGAAGACGGAGTGGAAGAGAAATGATCAATATGGATGATGGTTGAAGCGCTTCCTTGCGGTTGCTTGAGAGACGCTGAGAGAGTAATCGGAGATGGAGACGGTGACGGTGAGCAAAGTAGTAGAACTCCTTGCTTGCGTTTTTTTGTGGTGGTTTAGGGTTCAACAGATTTGACAGTGACGTTCACCGGCGTCGAAGGCACGGTGGCACGGTGGTTGTGTTGTCTATGGTGAGAATAACAATGCGATGATCGACGTAGAAGAATGGTGGCATGATGGCTTGTGTTGTCAAAGGAGATGATCGGTCGATCGAAGGAGAAGAAGGATGGTGGTTTGGGTGGTTTCGACTTTCGATTATGGGTGGTGGTGTTTACGGTGATTTTGTACAAGAATGAAGGATGATAACTTTAGATTTGGTGATTTAAGGTTGGGCTTGGGTTTCTTGTAGTATATGGGCCGGTCCATCATTATCGTTGGTTATTGTTGGTTAGATTTATGTTGGCTACGTAGCGTGATTGTTATTTGTAACATGACAAGTGACAACAATACAATCGTTTTAAATCAAAGAAAATTAAATTTAAGATTTTCTAAACTAAAACTACCAAAACAATCGTCTAAATATTATTAAGGGCAAGTTACTGTTATATGCAGTTTGGAAACCAATATTACCAGATTGCTCTGAAACCAGAAATATGATCAGATTGTTCCAAAAGAAGTTTCTATGGGGGTGCCACGGATTCAGCGTTTTAAAATTTGTGTTAAATGAAATCCGTGTTACCCTCCCACGTGACTTATGTCTAAATGGGATTCGTGGCAGGCTGTCATGGATTCTATAAACCATTGTAGCCTGCCACGGATTCTGTGTTTCTTGGCTCTAATTTTTTTAAAAAATTATTTTATAATAATTTGTATAATCAATAAATATATGATGATCAATGGCATGAAAAATTATATATTTTTGTTAACCTACTCCTATTTGTATTTTATATTATACATGAATCAACTATCCTAATAAATTAAATACATTAAATATTATATTTTCAAGTAATATTTAAGTCTCAAATTTATTTTTGAAATATTACATTACTATAACAACCTATTAGCTTCATAAAAAAACATGAATATTTTTAAAAATTTATAAATTTATAGCCGTAATATGTTATTCTCATCAATTCGATAAATTTTAAAAAATTATTAATTGATAAACATTTGTTAATTATGTTTGATAAACCTTTGTTAATTTATAGTTATGTAATTATTTTGAC
>JASCZI010090679.1:4715-45204 GCA_036250425.1 Stylosanthes scabra
CCTGCAGGATTACTCCAGCCTTTAGAAATCCCAGAATGGAAATGGGATAGTATATCTATGGACTTTGTTGTAGGATTACCTAGGACACCTTCAGGTTATGACGCTGCATGGGTAATAGTCGATAGGCTGACCAAGTCTACCCATATTTTACCAATAAGGATTAATTGGCCATTATACCGGTTAGCGCAAGCTTACATCCATGAGATTGTGAGATTACATGGAATACCAACCAGTATAGTGTCCGATAGAGATCCTAGATTTACTTCAAAGTTTTGGGTAGCTCTTCAAGATGCCTTAGGTACTAAACTTCGCTTTAGTACAGCCTATCACTCACAAACAGATGGTCAAACTGAGAGGACAATTCAAACCTTAGAAGACATGCTCAGGGCTTGTGTTTTGGAATTACAGGGAAGCTGGGATACGTATCTACCATTAATAGAGTTTGCTTATAACAACAGTTACCATTCCAGCATTGGAATTGCACCATTTGAAGCTCTATATGGTAGAAAGTGTAGGTCTCCTTTATACTGGTTTGAGGTCGGTGAGAAAAGTTTGTTAGGACCTGATATTGTACAGCAAACCACAGAAAAAATTAGGCTCATCAAGAACAAACTACTCACTGCTCAAAGTAGACAAAAGAGTTATGCTGATAAAAGAAGAAGACCTCTAGAATTTAAAGAAGGAGAACATGTTTTTCTCAAGGTTACTCCTACTACTAGTATTGGTAGAGCCCTTAAATCCAAAAAGCTACATCCCAAATTCTCAAAAGAATTGGTTCTGTTGCCTACCAAATCGCACTCCCTCCTAATCTTTCTAACCTACATAATGTCTTTCATGTTTCCCAACTCCGAAAGTATTGTTTTGACCCGTCACATATCATTTTATATGATGCAATGCAAATAAAAAATGATTTGACTTGTGAAACTACACCTATTCAGATTATTGATAAATTCTGTTAAAACTTTAAGAGGAAAAGAAATTCCTTTAGTTAAAGTGGTATGAAAAGGGTTATCAGAAGAAGAAGCCACATGGGAATTAGAAGAAGAGATGAGAAAGTTCTACCCAGACTATTACCATCCGACTTAAAAGAATTTTGGGGACAAAATTCTTAAAAAGGTGGGTAGAATTGTAACATCCATAATAATTGTCCAAACTATAATTTGTTTTATTATATTTTAGTTGCTAAAATAAGGTAATATTATATGTATGACTTAGTTTATACAATTAGAAATTTTTTTGATGTCAATATCGAGCTAAAATGATACCCGCTATAAGATTGGATGTAATAAAGTTAAAAAAAAAAGAAGACAAATCGTCGGCAATGAATAGTGCCGCATAGTAACTATAATAATATAATAATGAATAGTACATAGTAACTAAAATAATATAATATTTCAAATAGTAACCTACATAGTAAAATTTATTTCCTATAAATAGGGCTATGATTTATAAGTTTTTCATATCAGAAATCAATAAGAATTTCATTTTCTTCCTCTCTCTAGCTCTTTCTATTATTCTCTCTTTTATAGCTTTATTTTTATAACACGTAAGAAGAAGAAAGAAGAAAAAGAAGTAATAAAAATATTAAGATAGATATTTTCTTTACCTCATGACTATTATATATCATTAATATATTTCTTTTATTGCATTATTATCATATTGTTCTTGTGTTTTCTATAATTATATTATTATCATATATCATTATATATATATATATATATATATATTATAATATTATTATGATTATATTATAATTGATACTAATCTAACAATAACATTACTATAATATATTATTATTATTACTAACCTAACAATAATAATATTTTGACCATTTTATTGTTATTATTGACTAATCTAACTATTTTATTATTGTTGTTACTAACTATTTTGACTATTTTATTTTTATTGCTACTAACTAAGTTGACTATTTTATTATTATTGTCATTAACTAAGCTGACTATTTTATTATTATTGCTACTAGTTGATCTGACTAATTTATTATTATTGTTTCTAACTGATCTGACTATTTTATTTTTATTGTTACTAATCTAATGATAATATGCTGACTATTTTATTATTGTTATCATTAATCTAACAATAATATTATCATATTATTATTAATAATTAATCTAAATATATTATTATGATTATATTATTACTAATATTAATTAACCATGCTATTATTGATATTATTATAATAATTATTATTACTACTATACTTATTACTACAATTATTATTATTACTACTATTAAGAATATAATTAAAATTATTATTATAATTATTATTATACCATTGCTACTATTAATTATTATTAATCTTATTATTGTTATTAATATTATTAATATATGAGTAAAATTATTATAGATATAATTGTTATTATTGTCATTTTAATTAATATAAATATTACTATGATTATAATTATTCAAAAATGACTATAATTATTATAATAATTACACGAATATGATTATAATCATTATAATAATTATTATTAAGTTTATTATTATTATTGCTATTGTTATTGTTGTTGTTATCATTATATATATATTTGTGATTGTCAGCATCTCTAATATAATGAGTTAAATTCGTAAGCTAAGGTGAGTGTGGGGGGGCTAGTGTGTCTATCATCCCTACTTAGCAAAGAGAATAAAGATAAATAAATTATTTAAGACTTGGCTGAGCTAAGGTGAGTGTGGGGGGCTAGTGTGCCTATCGTCCATACTTAGCTAAGAAATTCTGCTTTGTTGTCATGATGTTATGAGATCCACCATAAAAAGGCCTATGATGAGTGAGACAAGCAGATCAAGTGAAAAGACAAATAAAATATGAAGAAGATATTTGCATTACATATCATAGCATTATTTTGATATAACTGTGATAGCCAAGTTATTTTCCGTAAAGAACGGCTGAAACCACCAAATGATTTTCTTTTATCTACTGGGAATTTTAAATTCTCACTATATCTATGTATTTGTGTGTGGTTTCAGATTTAGCTCAGTAAGGACCAGTGTAAGGCAAGCTCTTTATAGTTGTGTATGCTAATTCTACATGAATATATATAAATAACCTGTAGATTATTATTTTTATGTTACATGGGCGACAACCATATATTTATATTATTTGCTTGTATTCATACAATTAATTTATTAGCTTATGTAATGAATTTTATATTCCAAGAATGGGTGTTAGAACCATGCCACTTACAGTAAAGAATAGTTATTCCTCTCATTTACTATTTGTATTGATGAATCATCAATTATATATATTCTTTAATAACTAATAAAAATTACTCAACTACTCTTTTTCTTCCTGATAATTAAATATTATTATTTAGTAATTCCTTTTTTTTTTTTTAAAAAAACTCTTGATTTCCAATTTCCGTGTAAACAAGCATTTAGTCAAAAATAAAACGAAAAAGGAAAAAGTGGAGTATATTTTAGGGAAAAACAAATTGATGAAGACATTTTTTCTTAACTATATATTTAATAGTCATTCATTTTAATTTATAACAAAGTAATACCAAAACAATTTAAAAAATAATAGTTTTACTAACAGGAATTTAGTGTGCTCTTATAAACTTAAAATAAGTAGTATTATAAGATGAATATTACTTAATAATATTTACTTAATAATGAAAAAATAGAGTAAATGAAAAAGTTTGATTAATTAATTATTTATCTAATACAGGTTTAATTATTTTGTTGATTAATTGCTTTGTTGGGAAAATATATATGCTAAGCAAAATGTATAAATATATACGGATACATTATGACTTTTTATATATAAAATGTTTTTTAATGAAACAAATCGCTTTATTTATTTAATTTTAGAATAAAATAATATTATATATCACAATATTAAAGCTTATTTTACAATCTATCTAATGAAATATGAAAACACACACATTTAATAATAAGTGTTTTTATGATGTGTCGCTCCCCTAAAATATTTTCTTTTATAAAATTCTATATATCAACTTTCAAACGCAGACATATAAAGATAAAGATTATTTGGGTAATATGAGGTGTAACAAAATATTATGTGCGAAAAAGTATAAAAACCTACTTTTAGGTAACTAATACTAATCATCTTTAGAATTTATGATTTAGTGTGTAAAATTTAAAACAAATAAAATGATTTAAGATTTTTTGGCTAATATTGGCAAAAAATAAAAGTTAATTACTTAGTATTACATTTTATGTACATATTAAAATTAGTCATCAAATTCAATAAATTATGAATTTAATTTCCATGCATCGGTGTAAAAGAGTTTTACATATGCATCCAATGAGGAGTTATCATATCATCAAAAGCAATTAATTTTTAAACCACTACTTCTAAAGTTATATAAATGCATAAATTTAATTGGATGACTATGTAAAACTCTTAACACCATCAGTGTATCAAAATTAAACTCATAAATTATTATGTATTTATATATATATATATATATATATATATATATTTTAACTCATGTTTTATATATATTATATATATATTGATAATTAATTTTAGTATACATATATTTCCTAGTATATAGATATTAATAAATAAAATTATTGATGTTAAATAGCTAAGTAAGGAAATTTAATGTCATATATTCTCCCTTATCATTATCATCATTCTTTTTCATGGATAGTTATTTTAAAATAAAGAGATTAAATTATATAGTATAATATATACTTCATTATTTTTTTTATCCCATAATATCTCGTACTCTCTCATATTTGTAAAATATATATGGTAAAAAGACTTATAAAATAATTCTATGAAAAATATAATTGATATTATTAAATAATAATTAATTACATATTTTAATTTATTTTGAGTAATTTCTTCTATTTATAATAAATTTAAATGTTACTAAGATTTTTTTTGCACTAAAATACTTTAAAAAGTTATTTAATTTTTGAAAAAGGAAACCTTTCCTGGCCATACAAAAATACTTAAACACCCATCATAGTCGGCTTCCATTTCTTCCTCAATTCCTCACGCAGCCCAAGGACATAAATGTTTTTTCAACAGGTGTCGCCTTCCAATTGGTAGGGTTCATATTCTTTCTCTCTCTATAAAATAGTCTCTGTATGCTAGAACCCACCTTAGTAAATTTAAACTATATCGACTTGAAAATAGTCAACATACTCATAAATCACCTTTGAAAAATGTCACCCAAAAAAATCAGCTTTGAAAAAGAAACTGTCAAGTGAAAATGATGGGAAATAAACGGTGACAAGCTTTGAACTATTTTTTTTGAAAATTTAATAGCTCAATATTGTTTTAGGCGGGTAGCGGGTACTAATAATAAAATAAAAATGAATAAATATTTTTAAAACGATCAATTTTGATAAATATAATTTTATTTATTTATTTAAAAATATTTTCGGCCAAAGAATAAATTTTTTTATTTTAATAAATAAAAATATCTAGAATTACAAAAATACATTTGGTGGGAGTTATTTATAAAAATACACACCTATTACTTATCTCTTGTCTGTACGACGAGATAATGTAACACGTATTTTGTTGCCAAGGTTAATGAGATATCTGTAACTATTTTTCTAAAATTTTTTTTACACGTATTTGCACTATAATGAAATATGTGTAAAAACATTTCATTTAAAAAAAATTAAAATGGATAAAAAAATTAATAAATGATATAACTATAATTTGTTTAATAAAATTTTAATTATTTGTTTATTGGTCTCATCTAATTTGTAATTTTTTTTTTCTGAATATTCCAATTTCTAACTTTTGGATCACATCTATTTTATTTTCTAATCTATTTAATTCAACGTTATCTAACTCTTGAACCACTCCTATTTTTATTTTCTAATCTATTAAGCATATGCCTATTTTGTCAACTAAGTAATTTATTTTTAATATAAATAGAAAATCATTTTTATATCAAATAGAAAATTATTTATTTTGTATTTTTCTGTACTATTTAATATCAAAATTACTTTTTATTTAATATAAAAATTAATGATTTAATTAGATTTAATTGGTGAAAATAAATATACACCTTATTATTATTATTGTAGGTAAATAACTCTACCGAATACATTTTTATAATTCTGGATTTTTTTTATTTATTAAAATGAAAAACAACACTTCTCTGCTGTTCTTTCCTTCTACAAAAATAACACTTTAAAAAACTTGTGTTTAAAAAAGGGTGAATGTACTCTACCCTCTCTTCTTTCCTTCGCTTAATTTTTTCTTTCTTCAGTGGCTGCAACTTGCTGCTTTGTCTATGCTTGAAGGGAAATTCATAAGCATAGTCATCTGAAACAGTTTCAGTGGCTGCGTCAGAGGACTAAGGACAGAGCTTCTTCGTCTTTGTTTGTTGAAAATGATACGGAAGTAGCAGCAGCAGCAACAAAAAGGGGAAGTTAGGTTTCTACCCTTGTCATCTGTGTTGAAAACACACCCTAATTTGATTCAACCGAGGCTGATGATTCCACTGTTACTCGAACTCGTGAAGTAGTGATCTTAATTCTTTAGTAACATCATCTAATCATACAAACCACAATCCAATTCCACGCAAGATGGCATCCAATTCCACTGTACATGTAGGTGAAGAAGCTTCTTCTAGAAGATCATGGAAGCATCACGTGTTCCTCAGTTTCAGGGGTGAAGACACTCGCTCTGGATTCACCAGCCATCTCTACGCTGCCCTCACAAGGAAGGGAATCACTACCTTCATAGATGACTACAACCTTCGCAAAGGTGATCTCATTTCAGATGAACTTCTCCGATCAATTCAAGACTCCATGTTTTCAGTCATTGTTATCTCACCAAACTACGCTTCATCCCCATGGTGCTTGGATGAGCTCTGCAAGATCCTTGAATGCAAGAGCAAGTTAGGGCAACACATCGTGCCGGTATTCTACGGTGTGGACCCTTCTGATGTCAGAAACCAGAAAGGAATCTTCGAAGAAGCTTTCAGGAAACATGAACGCATATTCGGGGAAGAAAGTGACAAGGTTAGATGTTGGAGAGAGGCGTTAACACAAGTTGCCAATTACTCTGGTTGGAGCACCAAAAATCAGTAAGCTAACTAATGTGTGTTTGGCTTAGCATTTAGATCATGGAAAGTACGTTCGTATTTCTTGAATGCTTCAATTTTTTTATTTTTTCTTGTGAATGCAAATGTGATTTTATACTCAAACTCAACAAGTTGCCAAGCTAACTAAATATGTGTTTGGGTTAGCATTTAGAATATGAAAACTACCTCCATGTTTCTTGAACAATTCAAATTTTTTATTTTTTCTTGTGAATGCAAACGTGATTTTATACTCAAACTGAACGAGTTGCCAAGCTAACTAAGTATGTGTTTGATTTAGCATTTAGAATATGAAAACTACATTCATGTTTCTTGAACAATTCAAATTTTTGTTTTTTTTCTTGTGAATGCAAATGTGATTTTATATTCAAACTCATGTTAATCATTCACTTCATTTGTTGTTGCTGCAAATTATGTGCTTTACATGTTAATAATACTGACTGATTTATTACAAGTTAGAACATGCCTAACATTAAAAGTTAAAAGTCCTAGAGGGTATGGCAGTGAGAAAGTTTGAGTTAATAATTGGTCTTGAAGTACCACTCGTGTGTCAAACTAGTCCTGCTACTTTTAACTCAATTTCATGTTTACATGCTCGAGAAATTTTAGACAATAAGGGGAATCCCAGTTTAACAATATTATATTGAGCAAAGAAGGACAATATGAGAATATATATACTACTTGTAA
The DNA here is from genome assembly GCA_036250425.1 of Stylosanthes scabra. Lineage (NCBI taxonomy): Eukaryota > Viridiplantae > Streptophyta > Magnoliopsida > Fabales > Fabaceae > Stylosanthes > Stylosanthes scabra. Next base: position 12,464 of record JASCZI010090679.1, read on the forward strand.
GTAATTGGATTAGGGTGATCCTCAAGTTTCTAGTATTTGCCGCTTCAATTTTCATTTTTGTCTTGCCATACTTACAAAGAAACATGTTTCTCTTAACAGGAGTGAGGCAACATTGGTGGAAAACATTTCTCAAAGTATACATAAAATATTGATCCCAAACTTACCATCTTCCATTAACAAGCTTGTAGGGATTGATTGGAGAGTGCAACAAGTGATTAGTCACATTGGTATTGGGCTGAATGATGTTCGTTATATAGGCATATGTGGGATGGGCGGCATTGGTAAGACAACTATTGCTAGAGTCGTATATGAAGCCATCCAAAGTGAATTTGAAGTTACCTATTTTCTTGCCAATGTAAGAGAGACATGTGAGAAACATGGTATTGTTCAAGCACAAAAAGAACTTGTTGGCCATATCAATGGAAGCTCGAATTTTAATAATGAGTATGATGGGAGCAGAATAATCCGGGCCTCCTTGTGTCACAAAAAGGTTCTTCTTGTTCTTGATGATATAAACCAAGAAAAACAATTGAAGAATTTGGCTGAGGAGCAAGACTGGTTTGGTTCTGGGAGCAGAATAATTATCACAACTAGAGATGTGCACCTGCTAAAGATATATGATGCACATGAAATTTACAATGTTGAAGGGTTAGCGGAGAGTGAAGCCTTTGATCTCTTTTGTTTGAAGGCTTTTAAACAACGAAAGCCTACAGAAGAGTATTTGGATTTGTCCAAACAGGTGGTCAAACATTGTGCTGGTCTTCCATTGGCACTTGAGGTATTGGGTTCCCATCTTTATGGTAGAAAAATTGAAGATTGGCATAGTGCTCTTGCAAAATTAAAGAGCTTTCCACATGCTGACATTTTTGATACGTTGAAAGTAAGTTATGATGGTTTAGATTTCATGGACAGGGATATGTTTTTAGACATTGCCTGTTTTTTCAAAGGAGTGGAAAAAAAACGTGTAATAAATATATTAAAAGGGTGTGGTTATCATGTTGAAATTGGTATTGCTACTTTGATCGATAGATCTCTACTCACTATAAATAAAGATGGTTTCTTGGAGATGCATGATTTGATTGAAGAAATGGGCAAGCATATTGTAATTCTAGAATCTCCAAATGATCCTAGCAAGCGTAGCAGGTTGTGGAGTTACGAGGATATCAATTTTGTTCTTTCTCGAAACAAGGTAAAAGTCAACTTATCCACAACTATAAGGAGTTAATACTTTTGCCCTTAACAAGTTGGATTCTATCTCTTGACCCACCTTGTAAATTTACAATTGTAATTCGTATTAGCCCTTAGTTAACTTGTCACACTGGATAAAAATAAGCGACTTTGTTTTATATTAACACTAAATTTTTAAGGAAATAACTTTGTGTCATAGGAATGGATTAAATTTAAAATACATCAGTTTCTTTTGCTAATGTTGATCATAAAATGAAATCTGTCTCAACTCTCGTTCAGGTGAAACAACGTCATTTTGTTAAAAATTGGATGCCAATATAAAATATAAATTTGATGTCATAACATGTCAAATCATCATGTTGGTAACAAAGATGACCTCAAGGGCTAGCACAAGTTATGATTATAAATTTGTGAACTTAATTTAAGTCCATTGAAATTTTATGAATCAATTTGAATCGGATCTCAAATTTTAGGGGGCCAAATTGAATATTTACCCCCAACTAGAAGACTATAGAACGACTTCTGACTGATTTGTTGTTTAGGGAACTGAAGCAACTCATAGCATCGTTGTAGAAGATTGGGTGTTCTATCCAAAAGGAGAACTAGGAGAACAATACAGAGAGCGTTGGAGAGATTTAACTTTTTCAAATATATGTCAGCTAAAGCTCCTCATTTTAGATGGCGTGCAAGCTCCAATTCTTAGCTATATTCCTTGTTCACTGAGAGTGTTGCATTGGAGATGTTGTCAAATGAAAACTCTGCCCTTTATTGATCAATACTATGAGCTTGTTGAAATTGATCTATCTGATAGCTACAACATTGTACAAGTATGGCATGGAAAAAAGGTGAACCTTTTCATCCAGAGCTGAATTATATTTTACTGAATTGATTCAGTTTTCAATGTTAGTAATGCTGTGATATTTCTTTATTTTGTTTCAGTTTATGGAAAAGCTGAAGTACTTAAATCTGTTCCATTGCCTTCAGCTGAAAGAAATTCCAGATCTTTCTGAAGCTCCCAATCTTGAAATACTTACCCTTGGATTTTGTGGGAAACTGAATTATTTTCCCTCATATCTCACCCGCCACAAGAGCCTTGTTGAACTTATTCTATTTCGTTGTGTGAGTCTTGAAACTCTTGCTAGTAAATTGGATATGGGTTCCCTCCAGGAATTAAATCTTGGCTTCTGTTCAAGTATGAGGAAACTTCCAGAATTTGGAGAATGCATGAAACATTTATCAATTCTTTCTTTGTCTGGAACAGCCATAGAAGAACTACCCACAACGATTGGCTCTTTAGTTGGCCTAAAGAAGTTGCACTTAGAGCACTGCGAAAGGCTTATTTTCCTCCCAGACAGCATTCAGAAGTTAAAACTCCTCAAACATTTGTATCTTTCTTACAGTCCAAATGTCCTTCAATCTTTGCATTTTCTGTCAAGTTTGACCTCATTGGCTACTCTGAGATTATCAGGGTCTTTTCTTACGTCTCAAGAGTCGTCGTCGTCTTACAATCTTGGAAACTTAGTGTCTTTGACAGATTTGGAATTATCAGAAAACAATTTTGTAAGGGTTCCAATAAATATCCATCAACTCCCCAGGCTTAGATGTCTGAATCTAGACTACTGCCCTAATCTGAAGGTTTTACCAGAGCTTCCATCAAGTATAAGAGAGTTATCTGCACAAGATTGTGAATCGCTGGATTCATGGAGGAATTCAAATGTTATATCTAAGGTGTGTTGTGACTTTGCAGCATCAGCTAACCATGATACTGATGGCCTCTTGCAAATGTGGGTCGCACATAAGGAAATTCCATCGTGGTTTGTGCATCAAGAACAGGGCAATGGAGTATCAGTCACATTGCCACATAATGAAACCATGGCTCTTGCTCTCTGTTTCCAATTATGCCCGAAGGAGAGTAGTCTTAAATTTCCAGAATTTTTGTTATTGCCGACGGTGATATGCAACGGTAAAGAATTCATCAAAAAGTGTTTAGCTGGGAATTATGATACCAGTCATTCTCATCATTTTATCCTCTGCTTTACCAGTGACTATTTTATTGACCATAATTGCCAAGATTATCGCTTCGAACTGATATCTCCTAGTCACTCTAAAATGGAATTACAGATTTCCGGGGCTCGTTGGGTGTGCAAGCAAGACATTCAAGATTTGTATTCCCACAGCACTTCTTCTTCTTAGTTCTTATAGCTCTTAACAGAGACATTTCTATATTCCAATTTTACGTGTTTCATTACTAAGTTTAAACCTCATGAGCTAAATTATTCTCCAAATCTGAAGCTTTTGCAAAGAGTGACTCATTGCATGCATCCAACAGTAAAAGAGGGAACAAGTGAAGGGCTTGGATATAGTGGAAGCTGAGAGGATCTTGTGCACATGAAATCTGGGCTTTTGTTTTATAAGGAGAATTGTCTACTCAAGCTGTGCTTTACGCCACTTTCATGCTTACCTTCTGTTTGTCCTCAAAATTCAGGTACACAGTTGTCTCTTGGCTTGGGTGAAAGTTTGAGTAGTATTAGTGGAGGTATTTGGTTTAATTCAAATATTGGTGTTTGAATTCTAGTGTGTGAACAGTCATGAATTTCCACCCTTTAAATAGATGAACCTGGGAATTGGCTTGGCATATATGAATTCAAATATTGTTTCCCTTTTTATTGTTTCCCTTTTACTCTTACTCTTAAATATATGCTCTTACTCTTACATACCATTTTATCCTAATATTGTTTCCCTTTTTATTCACTGTTTACCCCGCCCCCGACGTCATGGCTCTCATCGGAAACTCCAGCTCCAACACAGACATAAGTTGTCCTGGTCTTTGGTGGTTGGTGTGGTTCGTTTGTATGAGATGCTGAACCAATGAAGTTTACGACATGGAGATGGTTTTATGGGATGAAAGGGTATGTTAGTTATCCCCCTCCTTAGTGTTGCTCTGTTTGGAGAATATGCTGATTTTTGTTTTCTTAACAATTTGGATGCAAGGGAGAATGGGAGATTGTATACGTTGTAAGAGCAAAAGCTGAATCAAATGACCATATGATTTCAGAGCATAAACATCATGCTAGTTTTCATTTACCATCTAATTAAATTCTATTTTTTTTGAAAAATGGTAGTCTTTATTTGTTTTCTTAGAGTTTAAGGACAGATATGGGATGCACCTATACATGTAGTCAAGTACATGTTAACCAAACATTAAACATCACATCAGTTTATATAGTGTTAATGATAACAGAGTTGAATATTTAAATTCAGATTATATTTTTTGTAGTTACCTTCTTTCATTTTAGGAAACTCTTTCTATGATAGCAGTGGTGGATGCTTTCAGTGTATAAATCCACTATCATCAAAATTACATAATTCAGGTTGTCATTTTCAATTCACTTAATAATTTTACTGGTGTCAATCTCAGTACGCATACTATCTAAATATCTTATTAGATATGGCAAATTTATCTTCTCTATATAAGGATCTTATTAGATATGGTTATTTTTTTTTTTTACTTATTTCAATGCCGTCCCCCAGACAATATTTATCACCAATGTGCACATGTATGGATCACTCACAAACTAACTTCTTCATACTAATCATAACATGTATTTGTGTGTACTTGGATTTATACGTACTTTATTTTCTCCATTCTTGGTTCATTTAATTGTGACTTCATACCTAAAAGATGCATACTCTCATGCCAATCTACACGACTACACACCTGTTCTTAAAAATTTCAATATCAATTGTATTGCAGGGTCAGCGTACAGAACACTGAAATATTGGGATTTAGAATCTTTTGAGCTGATTGGATCTAGGTACTTAATTTTGCTGAATATTTCTACCTTTTTTTCGAATGTATCACTATCTCAGTTGGAATTTTTGGCAGCACCTCAATCAGTTTTATGTAGTCGAATCTTCATGACATGACCTCAACCAGTTTTATAGTTATACCATTACAGACTTCATGGAAACTGTTTTATAGTTACTGCAGTGGATCACAATTTTAGAACCTCATAAAACAATTTTCCCAAACATTATTGTTATTTGTGAATGTTTAAAAGCTTAAATTAGTTCAATTGTGTCCAAGTCCTTTTTCTATTCTATGTTTTCCAGGTTTAAATATTTACTTAAACTTGAAAATGATGGTATATCATATGGTGAAAAATATGGGAGCAAGTAGTACTAAAAGAAGTGAAATGATGATAAGTTGCTTCATTTTCTTAATGGTAATTGAAAGTCTTCTAGATTGCTTTGCTGCTTTTGGAGTAGATGCAATATGCAAATGATTAGGCTAATTGTTATTGCAACAAGTGTTTGCTGTGTTCTCAGGTAGTAATCTAGGGTGACTGATGAGTAGAGGAGTAAGCTTTCTATATGTGACTGACTGTTGAGTTTCATGCGGCTATTAACATGTTGAAGCTGAGTTTTTTGAAATGCTCACTGAGGTGTAGCCAAGTTCTTTCATTTCACCACTCATTTGATTTCATTTTGTCTTCTACTTATTTGCCATTTAAACTCTGTTAACAATGAGTTATTTGGTGCTCTCACCCACTAGAAAAGGTTTCAGCGTGGCTCTTCTGTGTTGTCCTAAGAGACTACTTTTATATTATTTGATTGTTGCCTTGAGTGACATTGTTTACTTAATTCTCATATATTTTCCATCTTACTCCTCTACGAATATGTAACAATGGGCATTTTTTGTAGGTTATTTTACCTTGGTTGTGAGCACTGGGCTCTCCAAGATCAGACACAAGAGCACTAAAGAGGCACAAAAGCAGCAAGAGGGTATTCTAAGAAAACACAGCACATTGACAAGTACAAATATAAGGACTTTGGATTAATTATAAAAGAAATTCTAGTGTAACTCTGAAGCGAAATATTAATAAGATACAATTGATATTAGTGTACACATAAAACACACAAACACATCCTAATTAATCATTCCTTCAAGTGAGAAAGGTTTATGTGCTTCATGTGTTTTATGTGTAGACCTAGCAAAACCCAATAAGATATATATGCTCAAGTTCAGCAACAAAAATAGTACAAGAAAATAGAAAATTTCAGAGATTATTTTCTTGTTATTGAGAGCTTCTTTTTATTTATCTAGAATTAAGATTTTTTGAAAGATACAAAAGACAAAAAGAGAAGATATAACAAAAGTCAAATTCTGTTTTTGTGTTTGAGTGTAGTTAGTTAAGAGTTATACTAGAATTTCTTTTATAACTAATCCAAAAATACTAGGGCATCATGTTTTGAAATGGAGGGAATATCTCTTGTAAATAATTTTTTTTAAAATTATAAAATATATATATATAAAGCTATGCAAATATTATTTTTCGTTTTTTCCCTACTGTTCATAAAATATTTCCATGGCTAATGTTTATCCACCATGGCGATAAATAAATTGTTTTTTATTTAAATAAAAGTTTATTATTTTTCCTTTAAATCAGAAGACAGATTTAGCGATTTATACATTTAGGTTATTTTTGCAGGTTGAGATTAGAATACCAATTTTGTATGGTTTTTGTTGCTATCGTCTAGCGAAAACAAAACACAATTTTGGCATCTCCATTTAGTATTTTCAATTACATTGTTAGCACGAATGAACCTGAAAAAGTAAATAATTTTTAGCCTAGCTCACGAAAATGGGTTTGAAAAAGCTGGTTCATTTTGGCAGCCATGGAATCTGAAAATTGGAACCTTATATCTGCCTCATTTTTGTAACATGATTTTTATTCTGTTAATAAAATATTTTATTTAATTAAATAAATAAATAACCCCTCTTAGTTTGAAGTTTTCCATGCTATTTCCTGACATGGATATCTTGAGAAAGTCTTGGTTCCATAGCATTTTTCGGATATGTTGGCTTTCACAAATCACAAAAGTCAACGGAAGCTACTTCCACCTACTCCGTTACTTGTCACACTAACACAAACCCCTGAAGCAGTTATCTTAATTCTTTAGCAATAAACCAATAATCCAAGGAAGATAGATGGCATCCACCGCAGGTGAAACCTCTTCAAGTTCATCACCAAGATCATGGAAGCATCACGTGTTCTTGAGTTTCAGGGGTGAAGACACTCGCAATGGATTCATCAGCCATCTCTACGCCTCCCTCAGAAGTAAGGGAATCATTTCCTACAAAGATGACAACAACCTTAGCACAGGTGATGATATTTCAGATGAACTCCTCAAAGCAATTGAAGAGTCAATGTTTGCTGTCATAGTTATCTCACCTAACTATGCTTCATCCCCATGGTGCTTGGATGAGCTCTGCAAGATCCTTGAATGCAAGAACAACTTAGGGCAACGCATCGTGCCGGTGTTCTACGATATGGAGCCTTCTGATGTCAGGCATCTGAAAGAAACCTTCGGAGAAGCTTTCAGGAAACATGAAAGCAGACTCGGAGAAGAAAGTGACAAAGTTAGAAGATGGAGAGATGCGTTAACAGAAGTTGCCGGTTACTCTGGTTGTTGCTCCAAAAATCGGTAAGCTAACTAAATCATTCACTTCAGTTGTTGTTGTTGCTGCAAATTATGTGCTATAGATGTTCATCCAAGGGCGGATCTAGGTGGGGGCAGCAGTGGCCTTGGGCCAGCTTTTTGCCCCATAATACTTATAATAATAACAATAGCTATATATATATATATATATATAATTTTATTTGTATTTAAATAATAACTTTATACTAATAATTAAAAAGTTAAATATAATTAATCTTAGTATAATATAAGTAAAAATGTTGTTTAAATATTATATACTTTTAATAATTAAATGAAATTAACAATACTTAACAATAGTATGCAAAAGAAATTTTAGTAAAATCCTCAAATTCTAAAGGTATTCTCTAAAAAGATTTGATATAAATTTTATTATTAATTAATTTTGTGATATATATTTACTATAAGTATATATTTGCAATGCATTTTAGATTATATTTTTGTATTTTTTATTATGGTCGGAAGTAAGTCAAGTCAGTTCATGAGCTAATATTGATTAAAAAAATTATTGAAAGTTTAATAAATGATAAAAAATTTTATATATAAGTTATAATTTTTTTTATATAAAATTACTCATTATTAATAAATTGACTCAAATTATGAGTCGGGTTTTATTTTCGTGAGCGAGCTTGACTCAACTCTATTCATTTTTAATTTTTCAATAATTATACATAACGAAGTGATTTTTGCAACCAAGTCTAACCAAGCTTTCCAAACTCACGCGCCTCTCAATAACCTAATTGGGTTTGTTATTTTCGTTTTTTCAAAATTTGAAATCCCTGATTTCTCGTTCATTCATATTTTGCCTCACATGCGTTATTAGCAAGTTTCTCTGGTTTTCACTTTCACTCTATTCACCGCCGTTCTCCTCTTTCACCATCGTAATTCATTCATTTCAATTTCTTTGTTTTTGATTGATTTTGAGGATGGATGCTTTTAAGTACTCAGTAGTTTCTAAATGTTCTTCTGAAACAGATTCAAATATCCTGGTAATTTGAAATCAATGTAGTTTTCTAGCTGGTTTAGTTCTCAATTGCGTGATTTTTATAAACAAAGGAATAAGAAGAAGAAGATGGAGTACATTTGAGTGGTAACTTCCAATAATCCGTTTATGTTTTTATTCGAAATCGTTTCTACTTTTCATTCAAAATCGTTTCTACTTTCATTCAAAACCGTTTCTACTTTCATTCAAAATTCGTTTCTGTTTCCTGAAAATCCAATACAGTTTTTAATTCAAAACCGTTTCTACTTTCATTCAAAATTCGTTTCTGTTTCCTGAAAATCCAATTCAATTTTTAATTCAAAATTCATTTCTTTTTTCATTCAAAACTCGTTTCTGTTTTCATTCAAAATCCGTTTCTATTTTTTTGAATATCCAATTCAATTTTTCATCAATAACACCAGCAATAACAGCAACACCACCAATAATAACAGCAACAACACTAGCAACAACACCAACACCAACAACAATGAAGAAGAAGAAGAAGTTAATGATGATGGCTTCAATGATAACGGTGGGGGGCGGCTGCAATAACGACAACGGTGATGGGAGTCTACAATAGCAGAGAAGAAGAAGAGTAAGAACGGTGGTGGTGGGAGAGTGAAGCGCGTGCAGTGTGTGAGAGTGTGTAAGAGTGGAAAAAATTACTTGGTTGGACTTAATTGGAGTAAATACTTAAATATGTAGGATTACTGTTAATTTTTATAATCGGCCCCCAAAATCTGTTTTCCGAATCCGCCCATGTGTTCAATATACTAACTGTTCTATTATTAGAACACTTAATATTAAAAAAATAAAACTCTTAGAGGGTATTACTCTAGAATGTAAATGCACTCCTTTTTAAATAATTGAATTGATTTGATAGTTGATACTAAGGTCTATAGAATGCGGTTGAAAAAAAATAATAAAAAGGGTTGATTGGTTAGCGAAAATGTTTTTTATTTTTTTATTTTATGGTTTTTTAAAATAATTTTTATTTTCAAAGTTTCACGAAAATGTGATTGGTGTGTAAGAACATAATTTATTTTTAAATTATAAAAATAGTAAAAGTATATTTGATTTGTTATTTTTAAAATATATTTTTAATATAGAAATGTTACACATACATGTATTTTGTACAAATAAGTTCAATTAAGCATTTCAAACTCCCTCTTATCAACAAGTTACCAAAATAAAATTTACTCTTATCAACAGCGCGTGAAAACACGCGCATTTCTTCTTCCTCATTTCTACAATTCCTCCTTCTTCTCCTTCTTCTTTTTCCTGCTACTGCGTCATCGCATTTGTTGCTGTCGTTGTGGTCGTTATTGTCGCTACAACTACCATCATCCTCATCGTTGTTGTTGTCGCCGCTGCCGTCGTATTCTTCTTCATCTTCTTCTATTATCTCCTCGTCATCATCTTCTTCTTCCCCCACTTCCTCCTCCTCATTATCTATTTTCTCTTCTTCTTTGTTATGTTCTTCTTCTTCCTCCTTCTTTATTGTTTTTTTAAACTGAACTGGATTTTCTAGAGAAAAAGAAGTGGATTTCGTTATAGAATATAATAGGATTTCATTAAAAAAATGAATTGAATTTCGTTAAAAATAGATTTTTTAAAAAATAGAACTAGATTTCTTTTAAAAAATAAGAGCATTTTGTTCTCCTCCTCCTCCTCAAAAAACAAAGTCTATTTATAAACATCAGAATTCAAACCAGATTTATATGAGAAAACTAAGCACATTTCAATGAAAAAAGTAAATTTCATTAAAAAAAACGCAGCACATTTTCTCCTTCTAATCTTATGTTCCTCTTCATCCGTCTTCCTCCAGGTGTTCATCATCCTTCTCTTGTTCCTTCACTATGTATTATACTTCTTCTTCTTTCCCTTTTTCTCCATTGTCAATGTTATGTAGTCTTGCTCTTCTTCTCCTCCTCCTCCTTGTTTACCATGTTCCTCAGCTTCACATCCTCCTTCTCTTCCTTTACTATGTTATACTTCTTTTTCTTTTTTACTGTCAGTGCTTTGTAGTGGTCTTCCTCCTCCTCCTCATCGTGGTCATCTACTCATCTTCTTTTTTGGGTCGTAGTCATCGTCCTCCTCTTCTCATCGTTGCTGTTGTCGTCATCATCATTGTTGGAAGAAGAAGCTGGTGGAAGGAAAAGAAGGTAGATGAGATCTGAGACGAAGAACGAAGAAGAAAGGAAGGCGCGGTTGCAGCAAAGAATGAAAAACTCCACTGTGTTGGCGCATGAGAAAAACAACTTGGTTTAGGTTTGTTTAATTTGTTAATAAAATGTTTGGTTGTATAGATTAATTTTTTTCCATATTGATTTTTTATTATAAAGTTATATTTTTTCTTTTCAGTACTATTTTAGTTATTTAATTTTCATAATAATCTATTATATAATATTAAAATCGGATTTATATATTTAATGATGGAGCGCTGATATGATATGCTCTTAAGAGTGTTTTTCGATTTATTTTTCTGAAACCATTAAATCAAATCAATTAATGAATTATCGTAATAGTGTAAAATTAATTGTTCAGAGTAATTAATAAATTAATTGTTCAGAGTAATTGTTCGTGGATAATTAAACGGGTAATGGGCCAATAGATAAATGTTTTAGATGGGTATGAGTATTTAATTATCCGTCCCGACCTACTCCATTGTCATTCCTAGGGTCTAAGGTTTTGAGGAAAGACCGTATGTTTTAGATGAGATAAATGGGACTAACCTGAATGAAATAGAGACCAAATATGCAAAATAGTAAAAGAGATGTTTTTTATAAATGAATAAAAAACACACGAAAAAAATATTATCTTTCTAATACTCATTACTATACCAATTCACAAATTATTTGTTACTTTAATAATTTTATATATAACATATAATAATACTAGTTAATTTAAAAATATCAAATATAAAATAAATTGATAACATGAAATAAATAATTGCATTCATAAATTTTTTAGCAAATATTTCATTAATAAAATAATGAATGAATAAATATTAAAGTTAAAAAATAAAAAGTTTAAAGAGAAAACAAAATTTTTGAAAATGCATAAGAGAGTACGATTTAGAAGAATAGTGCAATTTTGAGTACTTTTATTTTCTATTTTATTTTACCTTTTCTTTTAATGTTAAACTCTATTTTTAGATGTCACAAAAAAAAAAATTCTATTTTTGGATAGACAAAAAAAAATATTCTATTTTTAAATTTTTTGTACTGCTTATATTAACATTAATATATTATAAATTTAAATGAAACCTAAAGAAATTGCTAATATTTTTTTTATTCTTTTATTAGTGTACCAACTAAATAAAATATACATAAAGTGGTACGAAGAGAAGAAAAAAAAAGCATATATAAAGAGTTATCAGATAAAATCAAACATAAGCGTTAATTATTTTATATATTAAGATCAGCAGTGAGTTTTGTGAAATTATTGGATAAAATGGGTGTATTACTAGGATATGGTGCCGTAATATTAAGATCTGGACATTTCGTTAGTGACGATTTTTTCTATAGACACATTAAGGGATAAAATTGTGAATGGTGAGAAACAATTGATAAAATAAAAACAATGGCTTGGATCAACTTCACAAGTTGGCATGGACGAATTGTTTATTTGAAGTAAAAAAAATAGAAATAGAAAGCGAAATACGTGAGTGAGTGGTATTTATCTAGAGTAGGAGCACCTGGGTTTACTATGTATAGTAGGTAACATACCCGTGCTTACCAAAATGATTTAGAAATCTTTCCCATCATATATATATTGTTACATATTATTTAAATTTTAACAGTAATTAATAATTTAAAATAAATAAAAGAAAAAATTTAGAAATGATCTATATGCTTAATGTATTTATATATGATTATTTTTTGTGTTTATATATGATTTATGTATGGGGTTATGTATTTATGAACTAAAAATTAATAAAATAGTTAAATTAAAAAAATAAATAATACCATGATTACATTCTTATTATAATAACAATGTAAATTATCATAATAATAAAATAAAAAACGACGTATACACATCCATAAGAAATAATTAAAATTATGTTTAATTAATATTATATTTAACATAATATCAGTCACAAAATCAAATATCTAATAATATAAAATATGATATAAGATAACATAAAAAATTAAATCAATCATTAGTGTATAATACACTAATATAGTCACTAAATAATTCTATTTGTATACTAAAATCAATTACTAAAATTAATTATTAGTGTATAATATACATTAAAATATAAAATATACACTAAAAGTAATTCAAATTGTACATATGTTTTATATTTCAGTATAAATTATACATTGATAGTTGATTTTAATGTACATCTATTTTTATTTTTGTACTGAATTTTTTAAAAAGAATATGAAAAGTTTAAAGAAACATTACTAAATGAGGATGAAGATGAATTATTTGAAGGAGTGCTTTTTTGCTGCGTATATTACAAGCTTTTTTAATTTATTTAAAAGTTCAATTATTTAAGGACCAAGTCCTTTTTGGTTTTGGTGCAATACACCAAAATAGCATAATATTTTAACAATTCATACATTTTATAATCATAAGCGTGTTTTAGATTGGAAATGTCTTCAAATAAGATAACTGAAAAAACAAGGAAATACCTTCTTACTTTGTTTTAACTTCTTAAAACATTTTTATTGAAGATATTTTTAAAATTTGCAACCAATTATATTTTTATGTCTTATTTCATTCCTTTTTTTTTTTTCGCCCAAACAATTTGCAAAAAATTTGTCCCTTTAATTTTCGTTCTATTTTGCTATTCACATATTTCTTTATTAGATATTAAATTAACACCCGCAAAAATACTATCATTAATATGTTAACTATTTTCTATTTTTTATGATCATCATATTTTTATACGATTGTAAAATTACTGTCTGCTAAAAAGAAATGAATGGATAGCGTTATTCATTTTCGTTTATGTCTTGCCATACTCACAAAGAAACATTTCTCTCAATAGGAATGAGGCAATATTGGTGGAGAACATATCGCAAAGTATACATAAAACATTGATCCCATACTTGTCATCTTCGATGAACAAACTTGTAGGGATTGATTCAAGAGTGGAACAAGTGATTAGACTCATTGGTTTTGGGCAGAATGATGTTCGATATATAGGCATATGTGGGATGGGTGGTATAGGTAAGACAACTATTGCTAGAATCATATATGAAGCCATCCAAACTCAATTTGAAGTTACTTATTTTCTTTCCCGTGTAAGAGAGACATGTGAGAAACATGATATTGTTCAAGCACAAAAAGAACTCGTTGGCCATATCAATGGAAGCTTGACTGGTTTCAGTAATGAATATGATGGGAGGAGAATAATTCGTACTTCTTTGTGTCATAAAAAGGTTCTTCTTGTTCTTGATAATATAAATAAAGAAAAGCAGTTGAAGAATTTGGCGGAAGAGAAAGACTGGTTTGGTTCTGGAAGCTGAATAATTATTACAACTAGAGATATGCACCTGCTGAAGATATATGATGCACGTGAAATTTACAATGTTGAAGGGTTAGCAGAAAGTGAAGCCTTTGATCTATTTTGTTTGAAGGCTTTTAAACAACAAAACCCTGTAGAAGAGTATTTGGGTTTGTGCAAACAGGTGGTCAAATATTGTGCTGGTCTTCCATTAGCACTTGAGGTATTGGGTTCCCACCTTTATAAGAGACTTATTGAAGTTTGGCATAGCACTCTTGCAAAATTAAGGAGCTTTCAACATGTTGACATTTTTGATAGATTGAAAATAAGTTACGATAGTTTAGATACTGTGGACAAGAAAATTTTTTTAGATATCGCTTATTTTTTCAAAGGAAAGAGAAAAGAATATGTAATAGATATATTAGAAGCGTGTGGTTATCCTGCTGAAGATGGTATTGCTACTTTGGTTGATAGATCTCTACTTACTAAAAATGAGAATGGTTCATTGGAGATGCATGATCTGCTTGAAGAAATGGCCAAACATATTGTAATTCAAGAATCTCCAGATGATCCTAGCGAGCGTAGGAGGTTGCGGAGTTGTCAGGACATCAATCTTGTTCTTACTCAAAACAAGGTAAAAGGAAACCTTTTCATTTAGGAGTTAATACTCAATTTGTCCTTGAAATTTGAAGTTAGATTTAAATTGACCTATAAAATTTGAATTACCCTAAATTGGACCTGTAAACATACAATCGTAAGTCTTATTAGTCCTTGAGCTTATTATGTCCATGCTAATTTAACTTATTAACTTGCATGCTGGATAAATCTTTGCTATTAAAAATCCTTTTTTTAACAAAAAAGAATTCAGAATAATTGAATGACTTCTCATTGATATGTTGTATAGGGAACTGAAGCTACTCAAAGCATAGTTGTAGGCGATAGGGAAATCTATCAAGAACGAGAACAATATAGAGAGCGTTGGAGAGATTTAACTTTTTCAAATATATCTCAGCTAAAGCTCCTTATTTTAGACGGGGTGCAAGCTTCAATTCTTAGCTATATTCCTTGTTCATTGAGGGTATTGCGCTGGAGAGACTGTCCAATGAAAACTCTACCCTTTGACGATCAATATTATGAGCTTGTTGAAATTGATCTGAATAACAGCGACAAAATTGTACAAGTATGGCATGGGAAAAAGGTGAACCTTTTCATCCAGAGCTCTATTCAATTTTACTACATCGATTAATGTTTGCAAAGATAGTAATGCTGTGATGTTTCTTTATTTTGTTCAGTCTCTGGAAAAGCTGAAGCACTTAAATCTGTATGGTTGCGTTCAACTGAAACAAATTCCAGATCTTTCTGAAGCTCCCAATCTTGAAATACTTAACCTTGGATTGTGTGTTGAACTGAATGATTTTCCCTCGTATCTTACACGCCACAAGAGCCTTGTTAAGGTTAATTTAGGTCCTTGCTCAAGTCTGGAAACTCTTGGAAGTAAATTGGAGATGACTTCCCTGCAGGTACTAAATCTTGGTGGCTGCAAAAGTATGAAGAAACTTCCAGAATTTGGAGAATGCATGAAGCATTTATCGATTCTTTCTTTGTCGAGAACAGCCATAGAAGAACTACCCACAACAATTGGCTTTTTTGTTGGACTTAAGGAGTTGCATTTACGAGAATGCAAAAGACTTACCAGCCTTCCAGAAAGCATTCAAGAGTTAAAATCCTTCAGAGTTTTGGATCTTTCTGACTGTCCAAATCTCATTCAATCTTTGCATTCCTTGTCTGGTCTGACCTCATTGGATACTTTGAGATTGTCAGGGTGTTTTCCCACATCTCAAGAGTCATTGTCTTACAATCTTGGCAACTTAGTGTCTTTGACGGATTTGGAATTATCATTTAACAAATTTGTAAGGATTCCAATAAATATCCATCAACTCCCCAGGCTTACACGTCTGAGTCTAAACTTCTGCTGTAACCTGAAGGTTTTACCGGAGCTTCCATCAAGTATAAAAGAGTTATCTGCTCGAGATTGCAAATCACTGGATGCAAGGGATTCGAAAGTGATATCGAAAATGTGTTGTGGCTTTGCTGCATTAGCTAACCATGATCCTTATGGCCTCTTGCAAATGTGGGTTGCGCAGAAGGAAATTCCATCGTGGTTTGTCTGTCAAGAACAGGGTAATGGAGTATCAATCACTTTGCCACGTAATGAAACCATCACACTTGTTCTATGTTTCCTATTATGGCCAAAAATAAATACATGTTCACATAGTGTGTTTTGGCCGTCAGTGATTTGCAACGGTACAGAATTTTTCAGAAAGCAATTGGGTAAGATGCGTAAATCTAATGATTCTGAGCTTATCATCCTCTGCTTGACCAGTGACAGCTTTGTTGACCAAGATTGCCAACACTATCGCTTCCAACTGGTATTTTCCGACCCTCTAGTGAAAGTACAGAGATCTGGGGCTCGTTGGATGCGCAAGCAAGACATTCAAGATTTGAAGAAAAGCAGAACTGAAACATCATAAAAGAAAAAAAAAAAAAAAAAGAAGAAGCAACTTTTGATGTGAACATGAATATCATCCCACCTTCTCTTTCTCCTACCAAGAAAAAGATGCTCACGGTTGCCCCTTCTCCGTCTGTGTCTCTGCCAGAGCAGGAAGAGGGAGATTATGCTGCCATTGTGATTGTACCCTATTGGTCCTTAAGCAACTCTCAGAGGCTCTAACCCACCTGAACTAACTACCTTTCTTCCCTTTGCATCCCTACAACACTTCTTCTTCTTAGTTCTTATAGCTCTTGACAGAGGTTTTTCTATATTCCTATATTACATGTGTCACTGCTAAGTTTAAACCTCTTGAGCTAAATGGCTCTCCAAATCTGAAGCTCTTGCAAAGAGCTCATTGCATGCATCCAATAGTAAAAGGGGGAACAAGTGAAAGGCTTGGATATAGTTGAAGCTGAGAGGATCTTGTGCACATGAAATCAGGGCATTTTTTTTATAAGGAGAATTTTCTACTCAAGCTGTGCTTTACGCCACTTTCATGCTTAGCTCAACTGGCTTCTGTTTGTCCTCCAAATTCAGGTACGCGGTTCTCTCTTGGCTTGGGTTAAACTTTGAACTTGAAGAAACGATTCATGCAGAAGTGCGGTTGAGTTTATATAATGTGGGTATTGATGTTTTTTTCTTCATCTTTTTTTTTTTCCTTTTGTTCTTTGGGGAAAAAAAATATATATAAGTTGGGAACTTGGGTTTTGATAGGGGTTAGTTCGATTTAGGTAGGTATGCGAGTATGCATCTGTGCTAAATGTGTATGTTTGTAATTATGAACATGAAAAGGATAAAATTGAATAAAAAGATAAACTAAACTAGTTTGCCATGGAGGAGCGTTTCTGTGATGTATGAGCATTTGGAGGCTGTGTTTATGTTCATGTGTGATGGGATTTCAACTCTTTGGCTTTGAATGTTTTGCAAAAGATGTTTTAACTAAGTTTCATGGTGTAATCTTTATTTATAGGGATACTAGCAGAACATGAAGCTATACTTAGCTGTCGTCGTCATGGCTCTCATCGGAAACTCCAGCTCTTCGACACGGAGGTGTGACCGTGTCGCAGACATAAGTTGTCCTGATCTTTGGTGGTTGGTGTGGTTAGTATGTATGACATGCTGAACCAATGGAATCCAAGTGAAGTTTACAACATGGAGATGGTTTTACATGATGAAGGGGTATGTTAATTGTCCCCTCTTTAGTGTTGCTCTGTTTGGAGAATATGCTGATTTTTGTTTTCTTAACAATTTAGATGCAAGGGAGAATGGGAGATCTTATACATTGTAAAAGCAAAAACTGAATCAAATGACCATATGATTTCATAGCATAAACATCATGGTAGTTTTAATATAAATTCTATTTATTTTTTTTTAAAAACGATAGTCTTTATTTACGTAAATTTGCATTCAAATTTGATGTTTTCTTAGAGTTTACGAACAGATATGGGATGCCCCACACACAGGTAGTCAAGTTACATGTTAACCAAACATCAGTTTATATAGTGTTAATAATAATGGAGTTGAAGATTTTAATTCAGATTAATATGTTTTTTAATTTTAGTTACCTTTTCATTTTAGGGAAACTCTTTCTATAGTAGCAGGGTGTCAATTTCAATTCACATTTTACTAGTGTCAATCTCAATACACCTACTATCTAAAAATCTTATTAGATAGGGCAAATTTCTCTTCTCTATATAAGGATCTAATTCAGTAGAAAGCTTCTTTTTTTTTTTCTATTTCAATTCAGTCCCTCAAACAATATGTATCACCAAAGTGCACATGTATGGATCACACACGAAGTAACTTTTTCATACTAATCATAACATGTATTTGTGTGGACTTGAATTTATACATACATACATTTATTTTCTCCATTCCTGGTTCATTCAATTTTGACTTTGTACCTTAAGGGTGCATTTGTTTTACTTGGACATGACATGAAAATTGAGGAACTAAAACATATTTGGTGACATAGGCAATGGACACATTGTCTATGGCACAATTTTTCTTGTTTTTGTGTCCACTTTTAAATGAGACACATTGATGGACACCTTAGTTAAAATAGTGGACAATGAACATTTAATAAAATTCTTTCTTTTTTACTCATAAAATATTTATTATTCCACTACTATCCTTTTTAATTTTTTGAGATCACAATCCCTAGTTTTTAATTTTTCTCTTCCTTCAAGATTCATTTATTCTTCTCTTCTTTTTCCTCCAGATTCACGTTTCTTCTTCTTCTCTTCTTTTCATCCTTTTTTTTTTCACGTTTCTTCTTCTTCTCTCATTTTCATCTATTTTGTCTTTTCCTATTTTTCTTCTCTTCTTTCTTTTTTCCCTTCTTCTTCGAACCTTTTTTTTATCTCTTCTTGTTCTTCTTTTTTTCTTTTTCTCTCTCTTCCTTTTTGTTTCTCTTTTCTTTCGTCTGATTCTCTCTTTTTTTTTTGTCTACTTTTTTTTTTCTTTGAAACTTTTTATTATTTTTTTCTTTATTTTTAAGATTATTAATTTACAAAGAAAAAATTTTATTATCCAATTTTCTTTCTCTTTGAAAGAAGAAGAATAATTGGAAGAGGAAAAAGAAAAAAACGGTTGAATGAATTGAACAAAAATATCTTTTGCCATAAATCATAGTATTGTTCATGTGTGTCTTGTATATTATTGCCAAATACAATATAGAGATATTAATTTTTAATGCCTTATTCTATTCTATCTATATCTTAGTATCTTGTCTTATCGTGTCCTGTCGTTATAAACAAACACAGCCTAAAGGATGCAAACTCTCATGCCAATCTACATTCCTATTTTTAAGCTTTTCAATATCATAAATTGTATTGTAGGGTCAGCGCATAGAACATTGAAATTTTGGGATTTAAAATCCTTTGAGCTGATTGGATCTACTAGAAAAGAGGTACCTAATTTTGCTGAATATGTCTACCTTTTCAGAATGGATCTTTATAAATCAAATATATATGCCATTAAAATGGATATCTAGCATTTCTCAGGTGTTGAGTATAATAAATCAACTTGCAATATCCAATTGCCAACTAGAAAGTGGTATGAAGAATAGCTTTGAAAAGTCAAAATTAATCATAGGCGGTGTAGCTGTAATATTAGCATGTGTTAGTTGTAATTGTTCAAACTGTCAATTTTGAAGCCACTAGAAGAACAGGAACAATTGAGAAGACAAATTGCAAACCAACAACCAACTGTGACTACAACTTTATTAAGCAAAACCACCGCCTTCTAAACAAGTATAAATAGGATGTTATATAGATTGTTATGAATATATCTGTGTGTGTTTCATAAGAAAGAAAGAAAACAAACTCCAACGAGTTTGAACTTGTAGTTTGAGTGTGTATATTAGTTTTCAACAAAGCTAAATAATTTTGAGTGTATCTTTGTTATTTCAATACATTAGCTTTCAACAAAGCTTCATATTAGTGATTGATCTTCCGCTAGCATTTTAATTTCAACAAGGCAATTTATTTTAATTGCCAACATCAGGACTTGTTACTTTCGTTTATTGTTTACCAGTGGCTTAGTTCTTGGGGTCCCTTGCAAGTCTTTGAATTATGACCATGTTCCCTGTATTTCTGACAAGTGACTCTGAATGTTCTTCTTCCCTTTGTGCCATCACGAGAGTCCTCAACAGGGTCTGGCTTCCTCTTTTTCTTAGTTGGCCGCCCAGGTGTCCTCTTAATCTTAGGGGGCTCTGTAGCTACTAAACCAATCTTCTCCCAATACTCCTCCGAATTCACAGGTTTTATGCAATGATAATATGTGGCCCGAAATGCATCCATCTTCAACCATGGATGAACATAAGACTCTGGCCTATCACACCTCTCTTGAATTGCAGCTAATGCATGAACACAAGGAAGAATGCACAAGTACACTTCATATGAAATTAAACTAACCAGAATTTTATTCAAGTGAATATCATGTAAATTTAAACTAACCAAAATTTTATTCTAGTAAGTATAATAGTGAAACTAAAGCTGACCAAAAATTTATTCAAGTAAACTGAATTTTCTTGGGGTAAACCTGTGAGTTGCCACATGTTGCAGGCGCATATGTGTCTTCCTAGATGCACTCCAGCCGTCTTTGATTTTGAATGTGTATGGACGTCAAACAAATTTCTATCATTGTCAGCAGCCCATTGAGCAGTCCAATATCTAGTATCTTTCAAGTATTTTCCATTTTCCTTTGCTGAACGAACACAAAGTGCCCGTATATGTACTTAGAATTTTTTTGTGTTTGGCCATCCTCCTCATGAGATAGCAACGGAGCGCTTCCATCGTTGTGAGATTGGGCTTTCCCCTATAATGGTTTATCTTGGCATTCCACACTTCACACATGTTGTTGGTAACATTATCAAGCTTGGGCCAGTGGTTGAAGTTAGCCTTAACCCAGCAAGCAGGCTAAAACTTTGGGAAAGCTTGGGAAATTTCAACATTAGGATGAATAGCATTAGTCATATTCTGAGTTGTTATAATATTATCAGAATAAGTAACTACTACATGAGGCACATATCCTGGTGGAAGACCATAAATTGGCACTAATGTTGAAAAAACTTGATTCATAGCGTGGGGTGTGATAATCCCTTGAGATGCAACATTAGGTAGGTACTGCGGCACATTTGTTCGTTCTCCACCTATTGCTGCAGGGATTCCATTTGTAGTTATTGCTTGTAGCAATTCCAAAATCTTTGCTATTTGTTCCTTCATCTGATTCATTTCTTCCTTGATTTCTTCTTGAGCATGTCCTAGTTCATCACGAGTTCGATAAGGATGTTGCAGCGACAATTTTTCTGTTTATTTAATATTTTAAAGTGTATTAAATGATATGCAAATTTGATGAATGTAAAAAGCACAAATGTGATGGTATGAAAATTTAAAATTATATATCATCATATTTCTCAAAGGGGGAAATATTACATTGGTTCAACTAAATAGTCATTCTTATTATAATTAAAAACATATTTTTCATAATCATTCAACTCTAGGAAGAATTTCTATCAATAAAATCTTTCTATATGGTTTAACTCCTTTGCTAATTCTAATAACATTTTTTGTGTCTCGCTTGGTGGTAATTTGGCTTCTTCTACAATTTTAGCTTTCTTACTGGCGTGGCTAGTAATATCTCTAATATCTCTTAGCAACCCGATAGCTCCATGCTCCATTGTCGTATACATTTCACTCCATTTTTCATTTGTTGCAGCAAAATGTTCGACATTCTTTTGTAATTTTTTGTTTTCACTTTCCAAAACGGAAATAAGTTCATTCTCAACCCTTAACTTGTGATTTTTCTCAATTATTTCTTGACGCAAAACCTCCACCTCTCTACAATATGATTTCAAGGCTTGATTTCTTTTTTCCAATATTGTTTCCAGAAAATGACATCTTTCTTTTATTTTCATAAATTGAGCTTCCAAAACCTTGGCTTTTTCCTTTTGTTCGGCGACTTCATTCATTGTCATGTCTAGCTGGCGACACAAATCTTCTTTTCCTCTTTTCCATTGTTGAATTAGCATTATTTCCTTCTCTTCCAATTGTTTGAAGGCATCCTCGTATCTGTAGTCCATTTCTGCTTTGTAATTTATAGGATCATCAAACATATGTATTGGAGGTTCAGGACCAGTAACCACAGGAGGCTTAAACCCTTTTTTTCTATTAGCCTGCCATGATGGATATCCAGGAGTGGTATCTGATGGTGGTACGCTTGATTTCACACATCAAAGGTCTTTCTAATCAGCAATGATTTTCTTGACTTTTGTTATTGTGTTAAGACACCCATATGTAAATTACATATCAACTAGGCCATGAGTCATGGGAATAGACTGAAGAGAACCCACTTGTCTTCTGAAGTGTGTGGGAGCATAGCTAGTGACACCCCAAGGACCAGTAAGGGGAACGATATATTGTATGAGTTAAGAGAAGCCATCTTGCATGTCAGATGACGTCCTGCATCATCAAAAAAAAATTTACCCACTGGTTTTGGGTTAATAGCTGACATAGCCAAGTTGCCATACTATATTCGTATAAAGGACCTTTAAATCCAGTATACATATTACATTTGATAATAGGGTATCTAAATTATTCTAAGCCAATGAGATGACTGATCATCCAAATCATGAGCAACTGGGAACAACCCCAGAATTTGCTTTTGGGGTGACGCTGACAATGGTTGAGCGACCTAATGGTTTCTGACAAAATGGCCGGACTTGGATGTACACCATGTATTACTTGTTCGAATAGCTTTATCACTTGTCCATCGATTTGGCCTCTAACTCGTGAGAATAACACCACACCATAAATAGCCAATGCGTATATTACTAATCCTTTGTCATCATCAATGTGAATCTATATATATTAAAAAGAAAATGAAAATCAAAATTCTATCCATCCATCTTCATGTGATTGACAAGTTTTTTAGCATGAACGCCCATTAATTGTGACAAAGCTCGTTTAGGCATCTTTTTCTGATCATAATAATAAATCATGTCTTTGGGTACGCTTTCTTTGTTTAACAACTTGGCATATTCCTCAATAGTTGGTGTCAAATCGAACTGATTGAATGTGAAGCATCGATATGAAGGATCCCAGAACTGGAGCATAGCTCGTAATATCTGAGCATTGGTAGGAATAAAGAGGAGGTAAGGAATATGTCCAAACCTTTCAAGAAAGTCTTTTTTCCTTTTCATTTGAAACCATATCTCCTTAAGCATTGTTAGATCGTTAGACTCGAATTCACATTTTTCAACAGGTGGCAATGTCATTTTTACCCCAAGAGGTAAGCTATCTCCTTTTTTTCTTTTGTATATTTTCTAAAAATTCTACGACCACTCTTTTTTCTTTGGTGACTATATTAGTTGACCAAGAAATGTTGTCCTTATCCATGTTGAAAATTTGATGATAGCTTTAAAAAAAAATAAACAATGCATATGCAATGAATGAGAAAATAAAAAAATAACAAGTAAGATAATGACAAGAACAATTCAACCAAAACATAATTATTTGATTCCTAAAGAAAGGTTCTAAGATCGTATATACAATGTGAAAATGTTGGCTCTAGACTCCTTAATTGGTTCCCGAACTTTACTACTGATGCCAATGTTTTAGCTAGTAGTGAACATTTTTTAGCCCATGCGGGAAAATGATATTCATTCGAGCGAGAGATTTTCATGTGCTTATACGGAAATTGAATGTTTCACAAAGCATCACTACTCATCCTTCTATCTAACCTATATGTTTCGAGCTTGGGTATAGAACTTGTGAGTGGGTGCAATTAATAAATAAATAGCAAAATAATTTATATACAAGTTATTAAAGAAACAAATATTATCACATACTATATATAGGAAAAAGACTAATAAAAACAACCAAAAAATAATAACAAATTCTTATAAGGCTTAACCCACATATTTTTCCCAGTGGAGTCTTCAAGCTGTCGCAACGTCCCCGCACAGGACGACGCAACCCGTAGGTGTCCGAGATGTAAGAAGATATTCGTCATATTTGAAGAGATTGTATTATGAGATTCGGAGTCGCCACCAATTTTTCCATAAAAAATGAAACGGCTAATTGGATGCCAAAAATAAGAGAAGTTTGCAATACCAGATTTTAGGTTTGGGGGTTGATTACGAATAGAAAACGTATTATTAGCACTCTATACCGTCTATTCTTTGAACAGTTGTCATATGATCTGTAGATTTAATTTTATTAGTCTTATTTGAAAAATATATATTCTTTATTATTTTGATAATTAAACCTCGTCACCGCACTTGACGAGAATTAATATACTGATTTTTAAATTATTTTTTAAAATAATATATATTTATTATAATATTAAATTTAATCAACGCTAATGATTAAACTTGATATAAAAATATTAGAAATATTAGAAAGAAATAATTTAATCGATATTTTGATTTTTTTCTAATTTGCATCATCAGATGATTTGAGAAAAGAAAATTTTTTATTTGTTAAATAAATTAAATATGTATTGTATCATAACTCAAATATATTAGTATTATATAAATTGTTTGCTATTATATGTGAAATTATTAAATCGTTAATGGTATATTACTAATGTTTTTTAAATAGAAGGCATGAAATCAACTAGTAGCTCAATGGCTCATGAGTTTTGTGTAAGAAGTAGTTTTAAGGGGTTCCAAATTCGAACCCTTGTTAATGTATATTTTTAAGATTAATTTTAAATATGGTAAAAAGATAAAAGAACAAAAAAGACAAAACAAAGGAAAAGGTAAAAAGAATAAAATAATGGTATATAATCATTATATATGTTTGCTGGAGGAGATTTAAAATAGACATAAAAAAAAAGGAGATTTAAAATGAGTTTTGAGTTTTTTGTTACAACAAATGCTTGCACTTGTACACATAGTTATCTAAAAAAAAAAATTGTATGCTCATTTCTTATGAAGCATTCACACTACACATATAGACATTTCATATTTTTTGAAGAAAGTATATAACCAGTATTCATGACAAACATGGTTTTAAAGATCATAATCACTGCAGATCTATTTCATAACGATAATTAAAGTAAGTTTTTATGTACTGAATTAATAAACAAAATACTTAGTATATAAGAATTTTAATACCAAAGATAAAAATACAGAATATTAATATATATACCTGAAAATTTTAACTATACTGAATTTCTTGGATGTTGTTTATTAATGGCAGAAGTTTCTTTCAAAGTTCTACTAACTCTGTTTTAAAATCTTATTTTTTTTATTTTTTTATCCTCTTCTTTCTTTCTTTTTTCTCTGCTCTACTATCACTTTTTCCTTGGTATCCTCTTTTTTGTTATTTTTCTGTGGTATTTACATGAAAAAATTCCTCCATCAACGCAACTTGAAGCAATAACTTCAACAATCGGCACATGGCTTAGTAAGAATTTTCAACAACAGCCTGTGTATGAGCTACGATGACATTGTTGTTCAACATCTTCATGCTGATAGTTTCTTCAAAATGTGATTTGCTTCAATTTTTCAAGATCTGCATGCTGTGAGTATCTTCAAAGTGGAGATTTAATTTCTGCCCTTAGACTTATTTTAGCTCATTCTTTTTATTTATTTTTTTGTTTTTTGTTTTTTATTTTTTGTAATTTTTTAAATATTGATGTAAAAAAATGCTCAAATGAAATATATAATTTTTATTTTTATTTTTTATAAATTTAGTGATAATAATAATGATGAAGGACAAATTTATGTATCAACATGACTGTATTAAAATGACTATTAGCTTATTTTCAGTATTGGTTTTGGTTGAAATTTTTGGAGAAAAATTTGGCCCAGTATTAATTGGAATCGGTACAAATAATGCGATAGATAATGGTAAATATTTTTGAAACAATGTATTTTAGTAAAATTTGATAATTTTTTTATTTATTTAAAAAATTTCTCTAAGACTAATACAATTGATTTAATTAAAAAATCATTTAATTTTCATCACTGTGATGCTGGGTTTGGTAAAATTTTGTGTCGTGCTTATACTTTAAAAAAAAACCTAAAAGCCATCATTTTGTATTTGAATTTTTCTCCTTTCTTTTGAGAGTTAAGAATGCTTTTAAGATATACACCAAAAGCAGATTTTCAAAACTTGCTCTAGCTCAAAAAAAGAAAAAATGGTTAATTAATCTTATATTTTAATAAAAAATTAATTTTACCATCAACTAATGAAATTGAAGTTTACATTAATAATAGTCATATTACACAAGGTCAATATAGTAATTTTATATTTTGAGAGCAACTATTAAATATATTACACAAGGTCAATATAGTAATCTTATATTTTCATTTATTTATTATAAAAATTAAGAGGTCACATAAAAAATAATAAATTTTTATCACGGTGAAATATAGCATTAAACACGTTTAAAAAATTATGACACATACTAAATGATTATAAAAAAATTATAATATGCTATCACGAGAGTGTGTGTAACGCACGGAAGAGGGAGTGACTAGTGAGAGGCAGAAACGAGAGAGATGCAGAAATCAGAGGATGAAAGAGAGAGAAATATATTTTAAAAATAATAAAATTTAGTTATTGAGTGAAAATAAGAATCGCAAAACATGATACTTTTATCACATGTGAGTTAATTAATAATTTATAATAATTATTATAATATTATATTATTAAAGGCTGAATGATGGAAGAAATTTAATGGATGTATAGTATTATTGTTTTTAAAGCTAAAGAATTACCAAACCAAGTATGATTATCGATGATTTTAGTTTGATGAAGTATTATCGAACAAGATTAAAAATACTAAAATTATAAAATATGTTGTTGAATATTAATTTTTATCTATGAATTATGCTTTTTAAATTTTTGTTACATTATATTTTAGTTTATTTTATGTTTTATTTTGACTCCTCTTTAAAATTTTTGATTTTGCCACCAATGTTAATCCACATCCGTGAATCCACCATGGCCCTAAATAAATACTTTTGTTTCGAATTTTAGTCAAGTGCTTTAAACTGTAAACCCTAAAAATTTTATTCGCATGGTAAAATTCAATCGTTAAATTAATTATTAAATATTTATATATAAATATATATATTATTTAAATATTTTTAATATATATTTTATATTTTAATATGTATTTTATATTATTAACTAATTTATTAGCGGTTAATTTTTATGGTAACTGGCATATCTCTTTTACAAAAAAAATTGATTTATTTGAGAGAATTTTTTAAGGCTTCCTTCCATGCTAGCTCTTTCCTGCGCGTGAATCAATGGCTTTCACTAAGCACATAAGTCAAGTCAATAAAACGAAACCCTAGACATTTCCAGCCTTTTGTCGTCTTCCACAAATACAAACCCGTGAAGCTAGCGATCTTAATTCTTTAGCAATAAACTAATAATACTCTATTACTCCTCATTCCTTAGAAGCTTCGGAATCCAACTCCAAGCTCCTGCTTTTGAATTTCAAATTTCAACTAATTAGATGGCATCCACTATAGGTGCCTCGGCTTAAGAGCTCCAATATTTTACTAAACATGATTTTATTTGAGAGTATCGTTTTTAAGGCTTCCTTCTGTTAGGCACGAGAGTACCAAAAAATAATTCAATGGACCTAAGTCGTGAGGGTGAGTATATAATGAGAATGAGAGAGAGAAAGTGTTCTTTCAATGGGGAAGCGCACGAAAGATTCCGGGAGCTTTATCCGAAGAAGGTGATTGATGAGAGAGAACAGCACTTAAATTCCCAGAATAAGAATTATGAGTATTCTAGAGCCAATATGGGAGATTAGGGTTAGAGAGTGCGTACCTTGGGGGGTTTTGCCCCTTGTTTATATAGTAGCGGGTGGTTAAGATTCGGATGGAATCTCTTGATGATCTCATCCTGATCTTTCCTCTTTTAGCTTGATTCTTAACCTTTTAGCTTGGGAGCTTTATCCGAAGAAGGTGATTGATGAGAGAGAACAGCACTAGAATTCCCAGAATAAGGATTATGAGTATTTTAGAGGCAATATGGGAGATTAGGGTTAGAGAGTGCGTACCTTGGGGGGTTTTGCCCCCTGTTTATATAGTAGCGGGTGGTTAAGATTCGGATGGAATCTCTTGATGATCTCATCCGGATCTTTCCTCTTTTAGCTTGATCCTTAACCTTTTAGCTTGATCCTTAATCTTTGGGCCAAGTAAGTCGGTTATTGATTTGATGGATTGGGCCTTGTTGGGCCGGTTCGTAACATTGCCCCCACTCGAGAGATGAATGTATAAATTCAATTTCCGAGTAGTTTGATAGACTTCCGACGGCTTTTGCGTATGGGGTTGACTTTGTCATTTATTCTTCCATCTGCTTACGTGTCAGGCTTCTTGTGGCACGTCGCTTCGCTTCTTGCTTTTTTACTGACGTGGCAGAAAGAGTGGTTTTTTTTGCACGTTTTTTGAAAGAGGGGGGAGTGGGAGCGATTTTCGAGACTTCAGTAACCGTCCCATCATTAGTACTTGCCCCTTTTTGGATTCTCGAAGCGTATTCAATACGGCTTGAGGAGAAAAAAATCACAACTTTACCATTTCATTTTGAAACCTCACTTTTCATTCTTTCTGAAGTTTCTTGAGTTTCTCTCTCAACAACGGAGTGAGGAGGCAAAAGGGATTTCTTCACTTTTTTACTTCAGCAACTATTATCACAGGTATTGCTTCGTTTCTTCATTCTCAGTTTTCTTGTATGTTGGTAGGTTGCTAACTTTCGGCTAGTTTTCTTCTTTTGTTCTTTTGCAGGCGGTCTCTTAGACGTCAAGATGAAGAGAACCAAGCTTGATGAGCTGATGACTAAAATGGCAAATCCAGCGAGGATGGGTCCTCGGCCGATTCTTCCGACCAGCGGCCCTTCCGTCACCGCAACTGCGGCTGCCGCCGCCTCTGCCTCTGCTTCTGCCGCTGGTGCTGCTGCCGGGTTTCCTCATGTGGAGTCCTCTATCCAAGTACCGCCCGATCCGACTGCTTCGGACACTAAAAAGGCGAAGAAACAGCCTGCTAAACGGGATAGGTCTAAGGTGGTGGACTTGGAGGAAGAACTGAAGGAGGATCCGGCTGCAGACTTGCAGTCTAAGTGGAGGAGGAAAAAGATGAAGGTTGATGAGGCCTTTGAGAAGGCTCTTGGGGATGACTCCGCGTGGGAGCATGAGGTCGATCCCCTTAAGGTTGCCTTTCCGGAGGATTTTGACTACCGAAAAGCACTTAATGCAGGCTTGACTTCTGCTCCCGTGAGGGAGGCTTTGTCAAAGATGCCCCCAGAGCAGCTTCTTGGAGAGTCTTATCACCTACATGCCAAGTCTTTGGCATGTCTCCAGGTACTTAAAACGTCTTTACTGTGGTAATTTGCTTTTAACACTTTTTGTCGTATTACTTATGCTCTTTTGTTGTGTTGTTGTCACAGGTGGGTGTGGAAACTGCCTTGGTGGCTAAGATTAAGGCAGAGAAGGAACTCTCGGCTGCCCTTGACCAGATTGAGGTCTTAAAGGGGGAGAGGGACTCTGCTCTATCTTTTTTGCCCTTCAAGGAAAAGGCCACCACCCTTGAGGACAAGCTATCCACGAAGTCTCTGGAGCACCAATCTGCTCTGGATCGGATTGCTCAGCTGGAGGAAGATCAAAAGGTGCTGAAGGCCCATTTTGAGTCCTCGCAGCTGTCCTTAGAGACAGAGCGGAGGCGGGCGACTGCCGTGGAGGAGCAGGTCGTGTCCCTAGCTGCTTCGTTGAAGACTTGCCAGGCAGACCTGAGCAAGGCCACCGAGGCCTCTGAATACTGGCGCTCCGAGTGGCATTCTCTTGGATCCGAGGTGACAGAGATGTGCCAGAAAACTTTGGATGTTTGTCTGGACCAAGTTTCCCATCTCTGCCTTGGCGTGGACTTCTCTGCCATAACTCTGAAGTCTCGTTGGGATCCGAAGGGTCGGAGAGTTTTTGTGCCCCAAGAGACCGAGGTGGGGGTGGAACTTCCCTCTGCCGATGGAGCAGTGTTTGAGCAGGGTCCTGCAGTCGTTGCTCAGAGTTCGCAACCGGAGGCTGGAGATGCAGCAGGAGAAGAGGCCGGAGCTAGTGGGGGATGCCCTACTTAGATTTTTGTAATATATTTTTTCTCTTTTGTATAGACTCTTTGGTACCTTCGGGTATTTTTGTGGATATTTTGGCCATTTTAGTGGCCTTTTTATAAATACTCGCTTTTTTGGCCATTTCATGGTCCATTCAAAGGAGTTTTATTCTATTTTTGCTTGCTGTGAATTTAAGCTTCTTTGTCTTGCGTTTCTAGCACTTTTCATTATGCTTTCCTGCTTGCGATTTTGCACTCTTCTAGCAGTCTGATGCCTTTGATATGTGCTCCGGTATCTTCTTGATGCTTTGTATCTGTGCACTTCGACACTTTGTGGCGTCTTGTGCTTTTTTGCACTTTGGCAGTTGGGACGCCGCGTG
Organism: Stylosanthes scabra; assembly: GCA_036250425.1. Lineage (NCBI taxonomy): Eukaryota > Viridiplantae > Streptophyta > Magnoliopsida > Fabales > Fabaceae > Stylosanthes > Stylosanthes scabra. The sequence continues at coordinate 43,100 of JASCZI010090679.1, forward strand.
TCTTTTTCGTACTTTGGCGCCTGGTGATGCCGTGTGCTTCTTTGCACTTTGCATTTGGGGATGCCGTGTGTCTTCTCGGTGCACTTTATAATTGTGCTTATAAGCTTGCTTGTCGCGATGTCTTAGATGTTGACTTATCGGAGCGCATAGCTTTGTTTCTAAGTTTGCTTGTCGCGACGTCTTGACTTTGACTGTCGGAGCGCACAACTTGTGTTTTTTGCAGCTCAGCACCGGGTGATCTGTCCGGTGAGGTGCCGTGGTTTTTGTTCTGACCACTTTATAGGTTGCCCTTTGGGGTAATTTTAAAGCCTTAGTTTTGGCTCCCGGACTCTTTGTTCTTTTTTGTGAGACTCATAAGATGCATGGACGATGCTTAAAATATAGATGACAAGTATCATGGATATAACAAAAAGGAAATACATGTTTATTAATAATGGTCAGGGTGACCGGAACGCTTACATGCCTCGTTAAAACCTCACCATCCGGAAAAACCCTTTTGGGGAAAAAATAAAGATGAGAGGAAAAAGAGTACATGCTACTACGTTCGGTTTACATGTGGTACTTTTTTAGATTTGTTATGTGCCAAGTTCTTGGCACCTCTGCCCCTTCAACTGTGCGGAGTTTATATGCTCCTTTTCCGAGCACTTTGACCACTTGGTAGGGGCCTTCTCAACTTGCGCCCAGCTTTCCTTGGGCGGCATTTTTCCTCCGATGTCGGCCCTTTTTAGCACTAAGTCTCCTTCTTCGAGCTCTCGGCTCTTGATTTTTTTGTTGTATCGGGCTGCGAAGAGTTCTTTGGCTGCCTGTTGCCTCATTCTTGCTTCTTCTCGGACTTCGCAGATATTGTCTACATCGTCTTCCCTGTGCAAGTTGTTTTCTTCCAGGCTGTAACCGGAGACTCGGCCGGTTTCTTCGGCGAGTTCTAGAGGATCATGGCTTCTGTGCCGTAGGTAAGTCGGAAGGGGGTTAGCCCCGTCGACGATTGCTCAGTGGTTCTGTACGACCATAGGACACTTCCGAGCTCTTCCGCCCAGCAGCCTTTCTTGTCGTCGAGCCTTCTTTTTAATCCGTTTAGGATTATTTTGTTCATGGCCTTGACCTGTCCGTTGGCTTGGGGGTGCTCTACCGAGGAGAACTGTTGGTGGATGTGGAAGCCTTCTAGAAATTCTTTAAATTTCTTGTCGGTAAATTGGGTGCCATTATCAGAAGTGATGATTCTTGGCACTCCGAATCTAGTGATTATGTTGTTCCACACAAATTTTTGGCATTGAGCTGCTGTGATCACGCAAGTGGTTCTACTTCCACCCACTTGGTGAAATAGTCAATGGCTACAATCAAGTATTTGACCTGTCCTGGTCCTTTCGGAAAGGGACCGAGAAGGTCTATGCCCCATTTGTCGAATGGCCAAGGAGAGACAATAGCTGACAGCTCAGTGGCCGGTAGTTGCTGCACCTTGGCGTGCTCTTGGCACCTTTGGCACTTTCGAATGTATTATACCACGTCTGCCCTGATGTGGGGCCACCATACGCCTGCCAGGAGGATTTTCCGGACGGTGTTTTTAACCCCTTGATGATGGCCACAGGCTCCTTCATGTACTTCAGCTATGATGGTCGGGGTTCTATCTTTTTCAACACATTTGAGCAGGGGCATGGCCGCTGCTCTTCGGTACAACTCTCCACCCACCATTACATAGTTAACTGCGTCCCTTACTATGACTTTTGCCTTTCTTTGATCCTCCGGGAGGGTTCCCTTTTCAAGGAAATCAATGATAGGCTTCTTCCAGCTGCCTCCGATTGAGATTGCAAGTACCGTTTGGGTTTCGTCAATGGAGGGCTTTTCTTTGATCTCTTGAATCAAAGTGCGATTACTTCCGCTTGGCTTAGTGCTTGCCAACTTTGATAGTGTATCCGCTCGGTCATTATCTTTGCGAGGGATGTGCTTCACTAACACTTGCTTAAAGGATCTTTGAAGCTCTTGCACTTTCTCCAGGTACTTGGCCATTTGGGGATCTTTGGCCTGATAGCTGCCGTTCACTTGTGAGGTGACAATTTGAGAGTCGGATCTGACCTCTAACTCCGAGATTCCGACCTCTTTTGCCAGCTTTA
>JASCZI010090679.1:47476-58566 GCA_036250425.1 Stylosanthes scabra
TATGACCTCCTCGGCGAAGCACGACTGTCTACTCCTTTTTGCGGCCCTCCGGGATGGAGGGTTACCTTCATCCGGAAGCCCTCCTGAAATCATCTTGATCTCCCTTCGGACCACCCCGTCCTTGCGATCATTCCTTCCATCCGCAGATTTCTCTGGGCTCTCCGCCCTCTGCCTTGTCCGTCTATCATCTCTTCGGTCATTGCTTCTTCCGGTGTATTCACGGAATTTTCCCTTCTTTAAACCTTTTTCGATGAATTCAAGGAGGTCACGGCAATCCTCTGTGTCATGACCGTTTTGCTTATGGTACTTGCAATAAGCGTTCCGATCACCTCTGTTATTGCTCTTGATTGCTCGTGGGGCTGGTACCCTTTCTACCTGTGATACCTCATGAAGGAAAGTTGTCAGGGAGACGTTCAGTGGATTATAGTAGGATCTGGCGGATCGCTGTGCCCGCCGATTACGGTCATCTCGTGGCAGATCCTTCCGACTGGTCTCTTTCTTGTCACGGTCAGTTTTTACTGCCGTTTGACCTTCCTCCTACTGCAAGTAATTATGAGATCTTTCTCGGATCTCCTCCATGGTCTTAGGCGGCCTCTTGGTAAGGCTCTTAAGGAATGGGGTGTCCTCTTTTAGGCCTTTGACCAACGCCATGAGGGTCGCTTGACATTCGAGTCCTTCAATCTGAGTGCATTCAGAGTTAAAGCGGTCCAAGTAGTCTCGCAGGGACTCTTCCGGCTTCTGCACGATTGAGTAGAGGTTGAGGCAGGTTTTTGGGAGCCTTCTCCGAGTGGTGAAGTTTTTCAGAAACCTTTCAGACAGGTCGGAGAAGTTCTTGATGCTTCCGGGTGCTAGAGAGTTGAACCAAGTCAGCGCGTCTTTTTTAAAGGTCACGGGAAAGGCCTTACACTTCGTAGCATCCGAAGCGTTCATGAGTACCATCCTATTGTCGAAGGCATCTAGATGATGCTTAGGATCACTGCTTCCATCATATGGCTCCATATCCGTCGGATATTTGAACTTCTTAGGGAGTTCTTCCGAGAGGATGGCGAGTGAGAAGGGATGTTTGTTGTTTTCTCTGATCGGCGGGCTTCCGACCTCGACCGACGGTTTCCACGTTCGGGAGCGCGAGTCAACCACCACTTCGTCATTGTCCGAGTATGTGAGCCTATTACGAAGCTTTTCTTTCAGCTCCTGGTCACGCCTCTCAGCCTCCTCCAGCAAGGCTTGCTGCTTAGCCGCCATCGCTTCTGCCCTTTTCATCGCTTCGGTGGCAATTTCTGCTTCCCGAGTTTGTCTCTCGAGGAGCTCTTTCAGGGCAGCTTTCATCTGCTGGATACTCTAGTTATCAGGAGTTATTCCCTTCTCTGGAGTAAATTGGGGGATGCTGTCGTCAGCACCTTCGTTGTTGAGTTGAATGTCCACCATCTTCAGCTTTGGAGATTCGACTTTCGTCTCTTTATTCTCGATTCTAAAGTCTACTCCCCACAGACGGCGCCAATGTTAAGCACGAGAGTACCAAGCAATGATCCAATGGACCTAAGTCGTGAGGGTGAGTAGATAATGAGAATAGAGAGAGAAAGTGTTCCTTTCAGGGGGAAGCGCACGGAAGATTCCGGGAGCTTTATCCGAAGAAGGTGATTGATGAGAGAGAACAGCACTAGAATTCCCAGAATAAGGATTCTGAGTATTCTAGAGCCAATATAGGAGATTAGGGTTAGAGAGTGCGTACCTTGGGGAGTTTTGCCCCCTGTTTATATAGTAGCGGGTGGTTAAAATTCGGATGGAATCTCTGGATGATCTCATCCGGATCTTTCCTCTTTTAGCTTGATCCTTAATCTTTGGGCGGTTATTGATCTGATGGATTGGGTCTTGTTGGGCCGGTTCATAACACCTTCCATGCTCTTTCCTGCACATGAATTAATGGCATTCACCAAGAAGAAAAGTCAAGGCAACAGAACGAAACCCTAGGTATCAAAGGTTTCCACCATTTCGCCTTCATTCCATAAACACAAACGCGTGAAGCAGCCATCTTAATTCTTTAGCAATAAACTAATATATAATACTCTTCCTTATTCGGAAGCTTCATAATCCAATTCAAACCTGCTGCTTTTGAATTTCAACATATACATGGCATGCACTATAGGCGGCGAAGGCGCGAAGCCTCTTCTTAAGAGCTCTAATATTCTACTAAACATGATTTTATTTGGTGAGAGTATTTCCTTCTTTTTTAAGGCTTCCTAGATACTTCCATGCTCTTTCCTGCAAATGAATATTTTGGCTTTCATCACAAAGAAAAAAAGTCATCAAGTCAATACAATATACATATAATGAGACCATAAACGTTAAGATTTCCACCCACATGTTTGTCTTAGCTTCCACAAATATAAAACCAGTGAAGCAGATAACTTAGTTCTTTACCAATAAACTCATAATACTTTTCTATACAAACCACAATTTAGTTCCAAGCTTCTGCGCTTTTGAACTTCACATACATATATATGGCAATCACTGTACATGTAGGTGAAGCTTCTTCTTCTATATCATCAATTCAACCTCCAACCCCACCCAGAAAATCATGGAAGCACCATGTGTTCATGAGTTTCAGAGGCGAGGACACCCGCACAGGATTCACCAGTCATCTCTATGCGGCCCTCAAAAGGAAGGGAATCACTACCTACAAAGATGATAACAACCTTTGCACCGGTGATAGTATTTCAGATGAACTCCTCAAAGCAATTGAAGAGTCTATGCTTTCTGTCATTGTTCTCTCACCCAACTACGCTTCATCCTCATGGTGCTTGGATGAGCTCTGCAAGATCCTCGAATGCAAGAACAAGTTAGGGCAACACATCGTGCCGGTGTTCTACAGTGTGGACCCGTCTGATGTGAGGCACCAGAAAGGAACCTTTGGAGAAGCTTTCAAGAAACATGAAAGCAGATTTGGAGAAGAAAGTGACAAGGTTACAAGATGGAGAGAGGCGTTAACACAAGTTGCTGGTTACTCTGGTTGTAGCTCCAAAAATCAGTAAGCTTACTAAATCTTTCGCCTCATTATTTGTTGTTAATGCGAGAATATAGAATACAGTACTAATAGCTAACCATAGAATTATAAAACTATAAAACTAATAACACTTGCAATGAAAGTGCGTGCACATCACAAACATGAATAATTAGATTCTATCTTTATTCATAACCGTTATATTCTCTCTTCCAAATTAAATCTTGCAGGATCACAAACACTTTGTTCTCACTTTCCTTCCACTTATCGACAACTATGCAATTTTTTTTTTCTAAATCATGCCAAAAGTTTTCAAAAGTTTTATTAAAAAGCAAATTTTTAAATGTATATTAATTATTAACATACTGGATTAAAATCAATAAATAAGTAACATATACAAAAGCAAATACAAAATATTAAATTAATTTAAAGCCATAATCTATTTTAGTATATGTATAAATATAATAATTTAACATATTCAAAAAATAATAACACAAAATTATTATGTTTCAATTAACATCCGTAATTTTATATATATAACATTCATAATTATATATTTATAACATCTAAAATTACTCACTTAATTGAACAATAACTAATAAATACTACATAAAGGAAGTTTGAGTTATTTTGACAAGTTTTTATTGTCTTTCAAACATTTTTTTATTCAATAAGACATACATATAATTTGAAATTGATGAATATATTAATTGTAAAAATATGTTAATTAGAGATGTTATATGTTTAAAGTTATGACTATTATATGTATGAAATTATGAATGTTGTTGTAATTGTAAAATTATGGATGCTATGTATTTAAAATAGATGATAAGAAATAAGATTAAAAAATATAAGACAATAAATGAAAAATAAGATATTATTTGTATAAAATTATGGATGCTAAACGTATTAAACATAAGATGTTATTTGTATAAAATTATAGATGTTATATAATTTCTTTAGGATGTTATATATAGATATTGTATTTATTATGATGTTATAATGATAAATATAAAAAGTTAGTTAATAGAAAAAAAACTAATAATTAACTATTAAGTAAGATAAAACTTTGAAATGAAATTAAAAAAAAAAACATAAAATAATAGTATAATATCATAAAACTTAAAATATTTATTACGTAGTGGCTGTATATATGTTAACTTATAATACTTAATTAATTAATTATAGTCTAATATCATAAAATATTATATTGTACTTTATAAACGAAGAAATAAAGCAATGAGTCATAAATGTAATGATATGCATAACGGCAAAGAAAAATCAATAAAAGTTGAAATGAATAATAATGAATGAAATTGAAATGCTTTATTGGAGATAGGCGCGTAAGGTTTTAGTGGAGAGAGAAGATGAAAATAATCAATAGAAGTAAAAAAAGGAAATTAATGGTAGTTTATGGTCAAATTATAATGTCTACCAAATATTTTCCGATAACTTATTAATTGGGATGTTTATAAATAGCAAGCTCGATAATTGAACGAGATATTGTATCGGTGGAGGGACGATTTAATAGTTAACCGAGATTAAATTATTGTTGGATTGATTTTTTTTTTTTGGTGTCATTCTTCGATTGATTTATATAACACTAAAATTTAAATTTTTACAATTCACGAAATAATTATATTTTATCATTAAATTTAAATTCATAATGTTTCACTTTTAAAAGAAGATAAAAAAATTATCGATTTTTTTAGATAGTTTATTTTAGCTTTCGACTCTATAGGAAAGATAAGAGTATAACGAAATACCGAAAATATAAAACCACACATAAATCACACCAAATAACAAACACCCAAACAGCAAATCACCTAACCTAAAACACCCGCTAATAAAATGGCACAACTGAAAAATACGTCAGAAATTATAACTCAAAAGAACATATATAAAACACACCAACAACTACAAAAATATCAAATCGGATGGATTAGCCTGGCTTCTAAAACATATTTTTAATATCGAATTAGACTTAGAATTGATTTCTGGTTAATTCGATCAAATTGGTCGATCTAATTCAGTTTTGAAAACTATAATAAATCGAATTCGATCCGAATATTTATCTAAAAAAAAGTTAATAAAAAAAAGTATATATAGTTTGTGTCCCTTTGTTTGATATATGTTGTTGAAATGTTGTAAATTACTTTTAATTGTTTTTATGTTTATATAAATTAATAATTATTATTCATATATGTGAAAAAGAGTTTTATACTTTTATTGACTTTTTTAGAAACAAGCTTTTTATAATATTTTTTGTTTCGTGGATATACTTATATCTTTTTTTTTTTGTTAAAAGATATACTTATATCTAATTCGATCAACAAATGTGTGGATTGGATCAGAATGAATTGGAGCATAAAATAATTGATATTGGATCCTAATAATTTTAGTGCGGACCGAATTGAAATTTTGGCTTCGACTTGATGTGATCCAGGCAATGTCTTACATTATAGTCCTCCCTAAATGTTAATTGCCAAATGGGTCTCTATCATTTTATTTCGTTAGGCCGAACAAGCTAAGCCCCTACATAACATTGTTCATCTACATGCCAACTCCCATGTGGCTCAGTGGCAAGGAGCAATGCCTCCTAGATTGAGCATCTGATTTCGAGTCCGGTATGATGTGCAAGGCCATTAAATTTACGTGGTAATTTTTTAGGTCTTGTAAAATTCGACAGTAGCAGACTGGATGTATGAGTTAGGATTGGGACTGTTGTCCAATCGGAAAAAAAAAAAAACATTGTTCATCTACATGGATGGATTAATTTGAGAATTTAAAAATTCTTAATTAGTAAGGGTATTATTGGTTCCATAACCAAAAAAAAAAAGGGTATTATTGGTTTGGTTCGGTTTGATTTTGAGCCAAAATAAAAAGAACCGACCAAATCAATTCCTACAAAGATCTTTCGATAAAACCGAACCAAATAAATTTTGGTTTATCTTTTATAAATTAAAAAACTAATAAAAATATAATTAAAAATAAAAATATAATTAAAACAATCAAAACAATAAAAAAAATTAAAAGCAAAATCAACAATTAATAACCTAACAATGACATACATGTTTGAAATAATGTCCTTTTATTAGTGTTAGAACTGATTTGCTTAACAAAATAATTAGAGTCTAATTTCCTTGGAATAAATTTGGGTATTACACGAGAATATATAATTGGATTCGGGTGATCCTCAAGTTTGTAGTACGTGGTTAAGAAAACAAAAATAAAAATTGGAAAGAAAATAAACTCTCTGCAATTGGATGGTCGCTTTAATTTTTTTTATTTTTATGTCTTGCCAGACTTACAAAGAAACATATTTCTGTTAATAATAGGAATGAGGCAACATTGGTGGAGAACATTTCTCAAAGAATACATAAAATGTTGATCCCATACTTGCCATCTTCCATGAACAAGCTCGTAGGGATTGATTCAAGAGTGGAAAAAGTGATTAGTCACATTGGTATGGGGCTAAATGATGTTCGTTATATAGGTATATGTGGGATGGGAGGTATAGGTAAAACAACTGTTGCTAGAATAGTATATGAAGCAATCCAAAGTGAATTTGAAGTTACGTATTTTCTTGCCAATGTAAGAGAGATATGTGAGAAAAATGGTATTGTTCAAGCACAAAAAGAGCTTATTGGCCATATCAATGGGAGCTTGAGTAATTTTAATAATGAGTATGATGGGAGTAGAATAATTCAAGCTTCTTTGTGTCACAAAAAGGTTCTTCTTGTTCTCGATGATATAAATATAGACAAACAATTGAAGAATTTAGCCGAGATGAAAGATTGGTTTGGTTCTGGAAGCAGAATAATTATCACAACTAGAGACATGCAACTACTGAAGATACATGATGCACATGAAATTTACAAGATTGAAGAGTTAGCAGAAAGTGAAGCCTTTGATCTCTTTAGTTTGAAGGCTTTTAAACAACAAAAGCCTGCAGAGGAGTATTTGAAGTTGTCCAGACAGGTGGTCAAATATTGTGCTGGTCTTCCATTGGCACTTGAGGTATTAGGTTCTTATCTCTACGGTAGGCCTATTGAAGATTGGAATAGTGCTCTTGAAAAATTAAAGAGCGTTCCACATCTGGACATTTATGATGCGTTGAAAATAAGTTATGATGGTCTAGATTTTATGGACAAAAATATTTTTTTAGACATTGCTTATTTTTTCAAAGGACGTAATAAGGAATATGTGATAAATATATTAAAAAAATGTGGTTATCATGCCAAAATTTGTATTGCTAATTTGATTGATAGATCTCTACTCACTATAAATAAGAATGGTTCATTGGAGATGCATGACTTGCTTAAAGAAATGGGCAAATATATTGTAAATCAAGAATCTCCAAATGATCCTAGCAAGCGTAGCAGGTTGCGGAGTTACCAGGACATCAATTTTGCTCTCACTCAAAATAAGGTAAAAGGAAACTTTTTAACAATTACAATGTGAGTTGATACTCAATTGGTCCGGATGAAAATTTTGATGTTTGACTCAAATTAACTTGTATTAATCATTGAGTTTATCTCCATTAATAGTGTGCTAATTTAGCACGTTAACTTGTCATACTAGATCCGATAAAAAAAAAAAAAAAAATTCCTCTGTTTTTTAGTTTTGAAAAAAAATAATTCAATATACTTGAATGACTTCTCATTGATTTGTTGTGTAGGGAACTGAAGCAACTCAGAGCATCGTTTTATACATTAAGGGGATATATCAAGAAAAATATAGAGTGCGTTGGAGAGATTTAACTTTTTCAAATATATGCCAACTAAAGCTCCTCATTTTAGATGGCGTGAAAGCTCCAATTCTTAGCTATATTCCTTGTTCATTGAGAGTGTTAAACTGGAGACGTTTGTCCAATGGAAACTCTGCCCTTTGTGGATCGTTACTATGAGCTTGTTGAAATTGATCTATCTTTTAGCTCCAGCATTGTACAAGTATGGCATGGAAAAAAGGTGAACCTTTTCATCCAGAGCTCTATTAAATTTTACTGCATTGATTAACGTTTACAATATAGTAATACTGTGATATTTCTTTATTTTGTTTAGTTTATGAAAAAGCTGAAGTCCTTAAATCTGTGGGATTGCCGTCGGCTGAAACAAGTTCCAGATCTTTCTGAAGCTCCCAATCTTGAAATACTTAATCTTGGATGTTGCGCTGAACTGAATGATTTTCCTTCCTATCTCACACACCACAAGAGCCTTGTTAAACTTACATTATGGAAGTGCTCAAGGTTTGAAACCCTTGGAAGTAAATTGGAGATGAGTTCCCTCCAAGAGCTAGATCTTAAGGGCTGCACAAGAATGAGGAAGCTTCCAGAATTTGGAGAATCCATGAAACATTTATCAATTCTTTCTTTGTGGTCAACAGCCATAGAAGAACTGCCCACAACAATTGGCTGTTTAGTTGGCCTAAAGGAGTTGCACTTAGACCATTGCAAAAGGCTTGCTTGCCTTCCAGATAGCATTCAAGATTTAAAATCTCTCACACTTTTGAGTCTTTCTCACTGCCCAAATGCCCTTCAATCTTTGCATTCTCTGTCTGGTCTGACCTCATTAGGTACTCTCAGATTATCGGGATGTTTTCTCACCTCTCAAGAGTCATCATCGTCTTACGATCTTGGCAACTTAGTGTCTTTGACGGATTTGGAATTATCAAAAAACAATTTTGAAAGGGTTCCAATAAATATCCATGAATTGCCAAGGCTTAGATGTCTGAATTTAGACTACTGCCCTAATCTGAAGGTTTTACCAGAGCTTCCATCAAGTATAAGAGAATTATCTGCACAAGATTGTGGATCATTGGATATACGATGGAATTCTAATGTTCTATCAAAGGTGTGTTGTAGCTTTGCAGAATCAGCTAACCATGATGCTGAAGGGCTCTTGCAAATGTTTGTCACACAGAAGCAAACAAGATTGAAAATAGAGGAGGAAATTCCAACTTGGTTCGTGCATCAAGAACAAGGTAATGGAGTATCAGTAACTTTGCCACACAATAAAACCATGGCACTTGCTCTTTGCTTCCAATTATGCCCAGTGACAAGTAGTCATATTTCTTGTGGACCACTTCCTGCGTGTCCGTCGGTGATTTGCAATGGTAAAGATTTCATCAAAGAGAGTTTAACTGAGATGTTTGAAACTAATCATTCTCAGCATTTCATCCTCTGCTTGCCAAGTGACTATTTTGTTGACCAAGTTTGCCAAGACTATAACTTCCAACTGCTATTTCCTATTTACTTTCAAATGAAAGTAGTGAGCTCTAGGGCTCGTTGGGTGTGCAAGCAAGACATTCAAGATCTGAAGAAAAGTGGAAGCCAAACATGAAGAAGAAGCAACATTTGATCTGAACATAAACATCATCCCACCTTCTTCTTAGTTCGTATAGCTCAACTGCCTTCAGTTTGTCCTCAAAATTCAGGTACTCAGTTCTCTCTTGGCTTGGGTTAAGGTTTGAGCAGTTGAGTTTATAAAATGTCGGTATTTGGAGTTTGTTTCTAATTTTTTTTTTCTTTTGTTCTTTATGTAGGTGTATGTTTGTAATTGTGTACATAAAAAGTATAAAATTGTAAAAAAATAAAATGAACATTGTGAGGACTATTCCCAGTGCTAACAGAGACAGATTTTCAGTTTGGCGGGAAGAATTGTGTGTGAATTTTTGCTCAGGAGAAAATGAGATGGTCGCAGCTGCAACCAAGCTCCACTGTGACTGCATGGAGTTGCATCTCCTTCCAACACTTTGAACCAATTCTTATCTTCTCTTTCTTCTTTCGTAGTTATCTGTTTGTTTCTTTCCAGCTGTTTTCTTTATGCTGGTTGGTGGAAGATCCCCTTCTTTTATTCTCAAGTAATGAAATATATTGATTTTGGGGGAAAAAGAATTAAATCGGGTTGCCATGAAGGAGCGGGCTCTGTAATGTGCATTTGGAGGCTGTGTTTATGTTCATGTGTGATGGGTTTTTTTACTTTTTGGTTATGTTTAAACTGAGTTTCATGGTATAGGTTGTTGCAACGAGGTTATAGGGAATAGTTTTTTTTAACAATGTTATGTATTTTTGTATAAGTGGCTTTTTATTTTTATTTTTATTTTATTTTATGGGTGAGAAGGGTGTTAAGAAGATGGAGCTAGAGCTTGACGACATTTTTTTAACTTTTATTGCTGCATCATGGAGTGAGATCAGTCAAGCATATCAAGTCAGATTTAAGCTCACCCTAGTTGTTAGTTGTCAAAGTAAGTTCTGGTTGTTGAAATAGCATTTTGGTTAGAACTAGAAATTGATTAATGTAACTTAACTAAACTCAAATATTTAATTACACTGAACAATCCCTCTGAATATAAATATTAGCCTAAAATGCAGTCATCATATCTACACTTACATATTCTACCCATAGTCTGTTAAAGTAGTATCATAAGTGGTGAGTTATCCATTTAAGACAAATGACAGACCACGAAATTAAATACTTGTGTGCTCACAGAATGTCATGCTTCAACACCCCTAAAAAGCATACATATATTATTGCAGTTGAAAATGTGAGTCATTCTTGCTCCAAGACTGTTGTTGGCATGCTTGGATTAGTCCCGACTCTTATCCTAGCTAGCTTGTAGTGTTTGTTTTCAGAGAAATGAACTGAGACTAAGACTCAGTATTGTGTTCGATTGGTAGAGACTGAAACTAAAATTTAAGTCTTAATCTCCAGAATTTAATATTTTTAGTACATTCAGATAGTAGGAGCCGAAAGAATAGAAACTGAGACTGAAACTTAAAATTTTTTTTTACTCAAATATCCTCATTTAACATTAAAGTTTCCATTACTAATCTTTATTATTCATCTATCAATTTAATTTAATTTCTATCTATCAGTTTTTATCTGCTCTTAATAAATTTTAAATCAAACACAATAATAAATTTAATTCAGTGTCTTTCAATCTCAATCTCTCTCCCAAACGTTATTATTATCCATCTTCAAAATATATATATGGCACTGGTGCCATTAATTGAAGAGAGGCACCACATAATTAATATATATATATATATATATATATATATATATATATATATATATATATATTTTTTTAA
>JASCZI010090679.1:61595-93681 GCA_036250425.1 Stylosanthes scabra
CAAAAGCCTGCAGAAGAGTATTTGGATTTGTCCAAACAGGTGGTCAAATATTGCGCTGGTCTTCCATTGGCACTTGAGGTATTGGGTTCCCATCTTTATGGTAGACCTATTGAAGCTTGGCATAGTGCTCTTGCAAAATTAAAGAGTGTTCCATATGTCGACATTTTTGACACGTTGAAAATAAGTTACGATGGCTTAGATTCCATGGACAAGGACATTTTTTTAGACATCGCTTATTTTTTTAAGGGATGTGATAAAGAATATGTAATAAATATATTAAAACGGTATGGTTATCATGTTGAAATTGGTATTGATACTTTAGTCGATAGATCTCTACTCACTATAGATGAGGATGGTGAATTGGAGATGCATGATTTGCTTGAAGAAATGGGCAAACATATTGTAATTCAAGAATCTCCAAATGATCCTAGCAAGCGTAGCAGGTTGCAGAGTTATGAGGACATCAATTTTGTTCTTACACAAAACAAGGTAAAAGGAAATTTTTTTACAATTACATGGAGTTAATATTCAATTTAACTTCTGAAATTTGAAGTTGCACTCAAATTGACCTAGAAAATTTCAATTGACCCAAATTGAACCCCCAAATTTACAATTGTAACTTGTATTAGCCTTGAGTTAACTAGCCACGCTGGATAAAACAAAAAAACTTTGTTTTGTATTGACACAATTTTAATGAAATGTGGTTTCACAAGGATGGAGTTAAATCACATTGGTTTCTCACTAATGTTGATCATAAAATGAGATATGTCTTGACTCCCATTTGTGTGAAAAGAGCTCATTTCGTTAAAAATTGGTGCTAATATCAAAAGATATGGTATGTTTTATTCAACATGGCAAGTAAACTTGCAGAATCAGCATGCTGTAATGGAGATGACTTCAAGGACTACCGCGAATTACGATTGGATTTGTGACTCTAATTCAGGTCAATTGAAATTTTAGGGATCAATATTAGTCCTGTCCCAAATTTTAGGAGGCCAAATTGAGTATTAACTTCAATTATGAGACTATAGAATCAAAACAGAATTTGATAATGCATTTAATATTCTATTTTCGCGATTAAAAAATTCTCTTTTTTTTTTCCTGAAAACAATATCTATTCGGTATAATTGAATGACTTCTCATTGGTTTGTTGTGTAGGGAACTGAAGCAACTCATTGCATCGTTGGAGACAATTGGCGGTTATATCGAGAACAAGAACAATATAGAATGCGTTGGAGAGATTTAACTTTCTCAAATATATGTCAACTAAAGCTCCTCATTTTAAATGGCTTGAAAGCTCCAATTCTTAGCTATATTCCTTGTTTATTGAGAGTTTTGCGCTGGCAAGGTTGTCCGATGGAAACTCTGCCCTTTGTGGATCAATACTATGAGCTTGTTGAAATTGATTTGTCTCTTAGCTACAATATTGTACAAGTGTGGCATGGAAAAAAGGTGAACCTTTTAATCCATAGCTGTATTAAATTTTACTGCATTGATTAATGTTTACAAGGATATTAATGCTGTGCTGTTTCTCTATTTTGTTCAGTTTATGGAAAAGCTGAAGTACTTGAATTTGTCTAGTTGCCCTATGCTAAAACAACTTCCAGATCTTTCTGAAGCTCCCAATCTTGAAATACTAAACGTTGAATGTTGTTATGAACTAAATGATTTTCCCTCATATCTCACACACCACAAGGGCGTTGTTGAACTTATTTTATGGAAGTGCTCAAGGTTTGAAACTCTTGGAAGTAAATTGGAGATGAGTTCCCTCCAAGAACTAGATATTGAGGGCTGCACTAGTATGAGGAAGCTTCCAGAATTTGGAAAATGCATGAAGCATTTATCAATTCTTTCTTTGTGTGGAACAGCCATAGAAGAACTACCCACAACAATTAGCTGTTTAGTTGGCCTTAAGGAGTTGCACTTAGACCTTTGCAAAAGGCTTACTTGCCTTCCAGACAGCATTCAAGAGTTAAAATCCCTCACAGTTTTGAGTATTTCTTATTGCCCAAATGTCTTTCAATCTTTGCATTCTCTGTCTAGTCTGACCTCATTGGGTACTCTGAGATTATCGGCGTGCTTTCTCACATCTCAAGAGTCATTGTCTTACAATCTTGCCAACTTAGTGTCTTTGACAGATTTGGAGTTATCAGAAAACAATTTTGTAAGGGTTCCAATAAATATCCATGAACTCCCTAAGCTTAGATGTTTGAATCTAGACTTCTGTCCTAATCTGAAGGTTTTACCAGAGCTTCCATCAAGTATAAAAGTGTTATATGCACGACATTGTGAATCATTGGACGCATGGAATTTGAATGTTATAGGCTGCGATTGTTTTCAGAGTAAGGACACTAAGACATGGATAAAGAGACACAAAATCATGTGACAGATGAGACATGACAAAGACATTTATTAGTATATTTTGTTTCTATCCTGACAGGAAGGATTCAAGAACACTAAGCGGAGATGCAAGTTATTTTTTCTTTTGTTTTCTTATATTATTGCTAACCAAGATCCTAATGGCCTCTTGCAAATGTGGGTCAGACTCAGACAGAAGGAAATTTCATCATGGTTGCCAATGCCATCAGGAAGACAGGAACAGGGTAATGGAGTATCAATCACATTGCCAATTGAGGGTATTGGTTTTTATTTTAAAGCAACTACTTTACATCTATCAGTGTTTTTCAACGGTAAAAAGCTCATCAAGAAGCATTTAACTTTATATGGCACTGATCATCATTCTCGGCTTTTCATCCTCTTCTTGACCAGTGACTATTTTGTTTACCAGTTTTGCCAAGACTATTGCTTCAAACTGGTAATTTCCCATTTCTCTAGAATGAAAGTACAGAGTTCTGGGGTTCATTGGGTGTGCAAGCAAGACATTTAAGATTTGAAGAAAAAGGAAACCGAAACATCAGAAAGAAAAACAACTTGTGATTTGAGCAAGAACATCATCCCACCTTCTTCTCCTTCTAGGAAAAAGATGCTCATGGTTGCCCCTTCTTTGTTTGTGTCTCCGCTAGAGGAGGAAGAGGAAGAGTATGCTGCCATTGTGTAGAAAGGTTTCTATTTGTACCCTGTTGGTCCTTAAGCAACTCTCAGAGGCTCTAACCCACCTGAACTATTATTACCTTTCTTCCCTTTGCATCCCCACAACACTTCCTCTTAGTTCTTATAGCTCTTGACTGAGGTTTTTTTATATTCCTATATTACATGTGTCACTGCTAAGTTGAAACCTATTGAGCTAAATGGCTCTCCAAATCTGAAGCTTTTGCAAAGAGCTCCTTGCATGCATCCAATAGTAAAAGAGGGAACAAGTGAAGGGCTTGGATATAGTTGAATCTGAGAGGATCTTGTGCACATGAAATCAGGGCATTTGTTTTATAAGGAGACTTGTCTACTGAAGCTGTGCTTTACGCCACTTTCACGCTTAGCTCAACTGGCTTCTGTTTGTCCTCAAAATTCAGGTACGCAGTTCTCTCTTGGCTTGGGTTAAACTGAGTGTGAAGAAACGATTCATGCAGAAGTGCAGTTGAGTTTATATAATGTTGGTATTTGATGTTTGTCTTTCATTTTTTTTCCTTTTATTCTTTGGGAAAAAACATGAGTTGGGTTTTGATAGGGGTGAGTTTGTATTAAGTAGGTATCCGAGTGTGCATCTGTGCTAAATGTGCATGTTTGTAATTGTGAACATGAAAAGGATAAAATTGACAAAACTCTACTAACAAGCATAACTTAAACTCTTACTAGGAAAAATGGATTGGCAGAAAAGAAATAATATTTCATTATTTTCATTGATTTATCTTTTGCCTCTTCAAAATTTATAAAAGAAAAAAAACTAAAAACAAAAACACAATAAAAACTCAAACCAAATATATCATTATTTTACTTTATAATCTTTGTAACATAATTAATTAGATGCATATCTAGAAAACTAAAATTAGCTTGTCTAAGCACTTAAGACTTATTAATTCACTCGTAATATACATGAGCAATGCTAGGTGTACACCAAAATCAGCAACCAAATCAGTCACTAGTGTATAATACGCATTGAAATACTAAATATACACTAAAAATGAGTTAAACTACACATGTATTTTGTATTTCAATGTGTATTATACATTAGTGGCTGATTTGGTGGCTGATTTTGGTGTACAAATAGAATTATTCAATATACATATATTAGAATTACAGAAGAAAATATAAAAATACAAAGCTACCACATATATAACACCATTAGAAAAGTAGAAAACTATTTCTTAACGAAGGTAGTATTAATCAGTAAAATAATTTCTTTTGTCATATAAATGGATTAGAAGTTCCATTTTGACTAATTCAGTTTTGTCAAGTAAAAAAGAATTATATTTGAAACTCATCACCTAACCTATGCACCATGAGAGTTGAGATGAGACCGGTCAATGATACACCAGGAAATGATTTTCATATTTCTCATACTTAAATTAAACTAACATCTACACAATTTATTCACTCTAAATACATTCACAAACACATGCATTGGAGCCCAACTAACACTACGAAAACTAAAATCTGTGTAATAGGAAGAATACTGGATGCATGATAACAAAATTAAAACTTTGCATATTTCATAAGGTGTTTACAAAGCAAATTCTCACCGCTAAATGAATTTTCTGGGAAAGCATTTCTTTCACACTCTTTTATCAAGTACTATATAGGAGATTGACAAGACTCAAAGTTAATCTCCTATACTTTTTGTCTACTCTTTGTAATATTGACACTCATCAACCTAAGAAAATCCCTAGACCGTAGAAACAGGCAATATAATGTAAAAAATCTAAGAAGCATCCACAAAATAGATTTTTATTTTTAATGACTAAACATCACTTGATCAGCAAAATTATAACCACATGCTACTGTAGAATTAAAAACCATAGCATAAATGTCTAAGATATAGGCTTGCATGGCTGCATAGGCTTTCTCCTCAGTACTTGGAAAGCCTTGCTATCAACAAAAAACTATCTAAGGAATTATATTTCTTGGTTAGTATGTTTTTAAGTTCATCAGCTTACTTCACCTCATGAGAGGAAATCATTTAACAATAAAGAAACTGTAAATATTGGTGTACATCATATGTTAATCTGATAATTAGAAATAGTCTCAATTTGTTAATATGCTAACATAATTAAATTATGAAAACAATTTGATCATTGTCAAGATGCTCATATGATATTTTGTTTATGGGATGGGATCTCAATATAAGGTTGAGATGATAACTCATGTCTTTAGGAAAACTTGGACCTTTAGGAGCCTTGAAAATAACAAATTATTTTTTTTTTTATGTTACAACCAACACCAAGAACCAAAAGGCGGGCGATGGGATAAGTCCAAATTCAAACAAAATTACAGCAAATAAAGTCAACAGACAATACAAACAATGCAAAGAGAAAAGCGTAATGCTATGGAGCCAACATTAAGGAGCACATAGGGAGCAGCTACACCCGCACCCTTTTCTTCTGCAATCCCCTTTTTCCTTCCTAATTATCTTTGATTCCTATCCATCTCCCAAGCAATTAGGCAGTGTTCTATCTCCGTTATCAATTATCATCTCCACTTTGGATGGCAGTTGATTCTTAAAGATTCCATTGCTTCTACCTTTCCAAACACACCAATTTACTACACCAAATAATGCCATCCAATTTTTCTATCCACAGCTCTCATTGGGGCAACTTCCCATGGTAGCTAACAATTTAAAGGTTCTCCAGGCCAGCACCAAGATAAATTAAACAACCCCAACCAATAACTCCAAATCTCTCCTACCCACCTGCAACCAAAGAATAGATGGTGGACATTCTCTTCTTCATTGTTGCATAGAATACAATTCAAACCTGAGGCCGGTATAGTTCCGCATTTGTAGAGTTTATCCTTGGTGTTCAATTTGCCTTTGGTGATGAACCAGTTCAATAATTCCATCCTTGGAGGCAAGAGGCCACCCTTAAAAAATCCGCTAATGTCCCCAAAGGGTGATACTCCCATTTTATGGTATCTACTTCACTGTCCCTAACACCAACTCTACCAATGATATCATGTAACTCCTTATTCTTATATTCTTCCCACTCTCTTAATGGTCTCCTCCACGTTAATCTCCATATCCATCTAATACCATCCCATACACCACATTCACTCACCGAACATTCCTTATTAGCAGCTACTACATATAACGAAGGAAACTTATCCTTTAGTGCATTAGTCGTTCAAGTAATAAAGTGATTGAGTAGAGTATGTTCCCGCAAGGAATTGTTAATTACTGAATTTAACTAAATTTAACTTCTATTTGGAAAATAAAAGCTTTAGGATATAAAATGAAAGACAAAATCAAAATTGAATATTGAATTAAGTAAATGAATACTAAGACAATTGATTTCACCACATTATGGAATTGAGTATTTATAATCATGTTATTCAACTTCTTTGTTATGATATCAAATTGGTTAAGTTTCCTAATATAGTTTCTAGCATTTATCAAGGTCAAGAGACTCTCTTAAACTCATATAGATGTACTAATCTCTTAGCTACAACTTATGTGAGTAAAAGAATTATGTTTTGTGAAACTTGTGTAGCAACCACATAAATCGCATTTGTCTATCTCTACTTTTCGCTCAATCTATGGTATTTATAATTAGAAGCATCATTTACAACTTCTTTCTCCAGTGCATTGTAAATCATCAAATCATTTAAATTGTGATCAAGCATTTAAAAGCATTAAGTGTGATTATAAATACATATGATTCATAACAATTATAGATGAATGACAATGATTAATATTCAATTCACATAAAAGACTACATCATTGTCCTAACTAATATATTTAACTCATAATAACATAAAAACAGAAAATAGAGTTAAAGGAAGAGAGAATAGTGTACGTTATTGAAGATTGAGGTTGACTTGTTGTTTCCAAGCTCTAATCCTCTTTAATAAACACTACTCTAAATGTATTTTTGTTTTATGTATAAGATTATGAGAATTTAGATGGAATATATGATGTGTTAGATGCTATTTTCAGCTCTAAATGAGCATCCTTTTATAGAGTAAGGAATGAATCATTTTCTACACCTAACATGTATGAAATTGGCAAAATGAGATTTGTTACTGTTGGAAATCTTTATTTTCTGCATGTTTAAGTTGAAATTCTCCTTTGTCAAC
The DNA here is from genome assembly GCA_036250425.1 of Stylosanthes scabra. Lineage (NCBI taxonomy): Eukaryota > Viridiplantae > Streptophyta > Magnoliopsida > Fabales > Fabaceae > Stylosanthes > Stylosanthes scabra. The sequence continues at coordinate 68,778 of JASCZI010090679.1, forward strand.
TTGATTAGAAGACTTTTAATGACATTTACAAGCTGAAATTTGATAAAACCATGTGCATTTTGGTTGTTTTTAGTCCATCAAGTTGCATTTGATGAACTGTTATTTGAATTTCAACTTCATTCCTTAATTGATTTTGCTTCAAATAAAATCTAAAAACTACACATTTTTAATTATTTTTATTAATAAGAAATCATTATTTTGCATAAAAGATGAACAAAAATAAATTGGAGAGTTATCAAACTTTGTCTTTTTCCCATCACCAATGACAATCTGCATTCCATTTTGAAAAATTTGCAACAACTCCTTCTCCCTCAGCCCTATCCCCATTATGTCCGACCAAAGCCCACCAGCCCCCTTCTTTAATTGGTTTTGAATGAATTTTGATGGATCTAGATTATTACTTGCGCATACTTCCCTCTTTCAAAGTGGGCAATCCTCCTTATTGAAACGTCACCACCACTTAAACAATAGTATCGCATTTTGGACTACTACATCCCCAACTCCTAATCCTCCTAGCTTCCACGGTCCCAAGAAATTGTTGGAAGACTTCTCTCAGTCTCAGTCTCTCACCATCTGGCTTTCCCCAAAAGAAGCCCCGTTGTAGGGAGACTATCTTTGTTGTAACTGATTTTGGAATCTTGAAGATATTTAGATAGTATGTTGACAGATTATTAAGTACAGATTTGATGAGAAAACAAATCATTATTTAAAATACAGAATCAATCAGAAAACATAAATTTACTTTTAAGACTTATTTTCATAATGAATTGATAGATGTTTCAATTAAGCAATTTTCAAACTCATTTCTGCACATCAAAACTTATAAGAAAATAAATGCACTCATCTTCCTATGGAGAATTGATTCAAAACGTATTAATATTTTTGTAAATGACAATCACAAGTAGAGTAAAAGATACTAAAAATATTAAGGCAAAATGACCAAGTGAGTCTGAGGCTCAGGTTATACCTAACAAACATATGCAAAAATCAAACTCGTTTCCTAGTTACGCTAAGAATGAGCAAAACAAAGAATGGCAATAACAAAACAACTTGGATTCAAGAAATAATGATATCAAGTACAAGATAAAACATGTTTTCATTATCAACTTCTACCACAAGTAATAATACTTGATTTCCATAACAAAGCAAACAAAGATAAATCATCACATGTACTCTAACAAGGAAAGATGACGTTTAATCTTTAGAATTCAAGTCTACGTCGCTAAATCATAGACTGCTTAATAATTGTTTCTCCTATAATACACATTATTTATAAAACAGTAATCTCACTATGTGCAAGAAGATGATGCTAGACACTAGTAAAATTTTAACTACAATAATCTAATGTGCTCTCTTAATTCTAGTACCTACATAAAAATCTAAGCTATCTGTCGACTCTATAGAAATAGTTGCTAAATTACTATTGCATTGTAATATAATGTAGCTATCTGTCTAAGGCACGCATGTAATGAATCTATATTTACTGTAAGAAGCAAAATCAAAGCTTACAGCATGATAAAAAATGAGTTTCATTATGATCTAAGATGCAAACAATAAATATACTGAATATGAATCAATGACTACTAAAACATCTTGGAAGGAGTATTATGTTTTAGTTGACTGAATTGGTCAATTATATTGATGTTTTCAGGGTGATATATATTTCAACTCGTTATCCATGTAAATCAAGGCATGAATCCTTCGGCATAGTTATAAGCAAAATTTTGAAAATCTTACGGATATGGTTGGTTGAACAAATTCTAATATAAATTGGCGTCTAATAATATAGTTCATGAAATTCGCAGGAGCAGCAAAATAAAACTCAAATTGGATTAGAGAATTATTTGAGAATCCATTGATTGACTAACCTAAAAACTGGATTCTTGACAAGAAAAAACAATTTTTAAAAAATGGCCAATATAACATCAGTTTGATTTTTTCTTTTCTCAGGTCAACAAGTATTTTAGTTTGACTAATAGTTATATATCATAATTCTCCTAACTACTTCTTCAATGTAAAAGGCACACAAGAACACTAGCATATATATATCATAATTATTGGTGGAGTTGCATAACCAAGCAGGAGATTGGTAAGAGTCACACAATATGAAACATGACGGCTCTACTAACAAGTATAACTTCAATAGTCAAACGTACCCCTCATCCAATTAAATTGACTTCGAAACCAAAAGATCTAGAATGGCATGTTGAAGATGCAAGTCATTCTTTCTCCAAGGCTGTTCTTGGCGCGCATGCTATTGGTTTAGTCCCACCTACTTATATCCCACATAGTTTTCCTAGGAAGCTTCCGCTTTCTCATTCCAGAGATGGGATCTGTGTAACAAAATATGCAGCAAGTTCAGTATATATAATAAAGATGGAGAATGATTCAAATGTAACATAACAATCTTCATTGGTTATGTTTGATTGAAACATGATCATAATATTATTAATATTATCAGTTTCCACTGATATTAGTTTACATGGAAATACTCTTCAGTCACATTCCTTAAACAAGAGAATGGCAGCAGAGAATCACTTAATATGATATTTCAATCACCTATCTCGCCATTCTATTTTCCAAATAGAAGCAGCAAAAACAAAAGAAAAAAGTTACGTTGAGGGTAAGCATGTTTGAGTGGCATTCCCTTGGTGAAAGAGTAAAGAAAGGATCTGCAGGGCTCATGAAGACCAAAGTCCTCCTTGTAGGCCGTCATGTCGTAGACTTGATTCACAACAACTTCAACACATGCTCTTCTTCTTGTACCAACCTAATCCAAGTATTAACACACAAAGTATTGGATAGCGTTTTGTGATACCACCCATGAGAACACAAACTTTGCCTTTGCCAAGGTCAACAAACTTGACATTTGTGTAGTAGCCAGGCTCAAAGGAGGAGGGGATGATAGCCTCTCACAAGCCTCCTCAAGGCATTGCTTGCCACAGATACAATAATCTTGATTATCCACCAACAATGCATATATCTTCGGTTTCCTTTTATAATCCTCCTCCATGGACCATGTCATGGCCACACTGCAATTGCCTACATCCCCAAGACAAGACACATGCATCATGCATGATAGACGGAGGATGATAGAAGGGTCGGTGGCGGAGGGATGGTGCCTGCCGCTACTGCGTCGGTTAAGTCCAACATGGTGCCGCCGACATAGGAGAGTTGGTGGATGTTGGTGGCAGAAGGGGGCGAACCACCGGCGAAGAAAGGTTTGAGTGGAAGATAAAGGGAGACATGTTACGTTGTGGAAGTTTGATGAAGAAATCAAATTGGATTTCCAATGCCTAGGCTGAACCTCATTCTTCCCCATTTCTTGCAACTTTTCGACGCGGATGCCAAAGATATGTCGAGTAGTTACCATCCAAAGGCACTCTCCCGTTTCCACAGACTCCATTGTCAGAGAAAGAAAAGGATTTGTGTTTTTTTTATGATTTGGAGATAGATAAAGGCAGAGGCGCACGAGGGTTTGTTAATTTTTTTTTTTTTTTGGGTCTGGATTTTGTTAATTTGTTTATGGAAGAGTTTCTAGAACTAGCATTTGAGAATGCCAATCATGTAACTCTCGACTTGGGGCCGTATGAGTTTGGGCCTGGAGAATTCATGGTGTGCGTTGGTGGGAGAGTTATGGTGGCAGCAGCCTCTTCTCAACAAGATAGGACGGCGATGACAACCCTTAACCGATAGCAAGCTAGATGATGAAATATTGAAATCTCCAAGCTCTCTGGTTCCAAGAGAGGACGTTAATCACGTTAGTCACAAGTAGGCCAGACCAAAACAAAACTTTACTGTAAAAAATGAACCAAAAATAAACCTCACTGAAAAATAAAAATTCTATAAAGAATTAAAGATACTCAAAGATTCATTCTTCTCTCTGCTGTTATGGGAAAATATTAAACAATAATATTTTTTTAAAATAACTCGAAATTTTAAAAATAATGGCAGTTAGGTAATAGAATAACAATAATTTTGAAGGGAAAAGTAATAATTTTTTAACCAACAAATCAGTCAATAAAAAATATAACATTCAAAATCACTATTTTTAGAACATTCATAATGTAAGCTATAGAATATCTGAAACCTAAATTAACCTCAGTCAACTTTATATTTTTTAAAAATAGAACATTCGAAACCTAAAAACAGAACATCCGAAACCTAAAGAAATAAAACATCTAATTTAAGTTGTTGGCGTTGGTTACCTAGAAGACATTGCATGGAGGAAGGAGGAAAGGAGTAGGACAAAGATTAGTTAATTTATTAAGTATTCTCATGATTTAAAAGTTTCTCTTAACAATTTTCAAAGATTTTAAATTCGGTTTTCTTTACAAAGGCAAAAGGGACACCTAATTAAGGCATTAAGGAAAAAAGTCACTATGGACTGGTTGCCGAAGTATAGCGATGCAGCTTTCAGGGCTTCCAAAAAAAAATCATCTCGGCCAGCTCGTAAAACGGTGGAGGATTAGACTTGCAAGGTGACTCTAACAGTCAAGTCAGAATTTAATCATTAAATATAACAGGTAAATACAACACAACTCACGTTCTTCTGTTCTCTCTAGTTTTATTTATAGAGGATGTTGAGTGTAACTGCCAGGAGTACGTAGTTGTTAGGAAAAGTGTAACAGCAGTTTGACTGATAATTATCGATAATTATATAACATAATTCTCCTACTTGTTCACTGTAAAAAGCTAAGGCCCACAAGATAGAACACTAGCATATATCAGAATTGGTGGAGTTGCATAACCAAGCTGGAGAATGGCAAGAGGCACAGTATGAAACATGAAAACTCTACTAGCTAATAACAAGTAGTATAACTTCAACAGTCAAACCTACGCCCTCATCCAATTAAATTGACTTTAAAACAAAAGATCTAAATGGCAAGTTGAAGATGCGAGTCAATCTTTTTCCAAGGCTGTTGTTCGCATGCTTGGATTAGTCCCACCTAGTTTTCCTAGCTAGCTTCCGCTTTCTCATTGGAGACATGTGATCTGTAACAAAATATGCAACTTCAATATATATAAAAGATGGAGAATTATTCAACTGTAATATAACAATGTTCATTTCAACAGCTTGATTATGTTTGATTGAAACATCATCATAATATTACTATTATGAGTTTCCACTAATAGTATACATGGAAATACTCTTCACCAAGATAACTGGCATTATTAGAGAATCATTTAATATGATATTTCAATCACCTGTGTAGCCATTCTATTTTTGAAAGAGAAGCAGCAAAAAAAGAAGCTTGGTAGTAAAAAGTTACCTTGGGAGTAAGCATGTTTGAGTGGGCATTCCCTTGCTAAAAGAGTAAAGAAAGGAGCTGCAGGGCACAAGACGAAGATACATATCCTCTTGGCAGGCCTTCATGTCGTAGACTTGATTCACAAGAACCTCAACAGATAAGAACCTTTGCCCTTGATGTTCTTGCTCTCCTCCTTGTAGCAAAGCTAATCCAAGTACTAACACACAAAGCATTGGATAGCCTTTTGTAAACCCAACAATGAGAACACAAACTTTGCCTTTGCCAAGGTCAACAAACTTGACATTTGTGTGGTCAGCATTAAAGGAGGAGGGGATGATAGCCTCACAAGCCTCCTCAAGGCATTGCCTGCGACGAATACAATAGTCTTGATTATCCACCATCAATGCATGTATCTTCACTGTCCTTTTATACGAAGGGGGACCGTCCTCCATGGACCATGTCATGGCCACACTGCAATTGCCTACATCCCCAAGAGAAGACACAGCCATGATAGACACATGACTATAACCATCTTCACAAGAAGAAAAAGGAAGCTTTTCTTTTAGTTGGTGCCAAGAGTGATCATCAGCTTGGGGGTCGTACACATAGAATATGATTTTTCGTGGGTATGTTATCGTTTCGGGATCGGCATCCACTTCCAAGAAAAGCTTGTCTTTCCATACTAAACAGTGCCAGTGCCACCATGCATAAGTAGTAGATTCAGAGTAAGAATAAGATCTGAGTATGGATGGGGGAAGGGGCAAGGGATGCCACTCTTTGGAACCGGAACGTAGAACCCAAAACCCCATTTTTCTCTCTACTAAATACACCGGCGAATCGTGCACCAGCAAGTAAACGTCACCTTGAATGTTTGCTACGTAACATCTATCGTATAGAAGGGTCGGCGGCGGAGGGACGGTGCCTGCCGCTACTGCGTCGGTTATGGCCAACGTGGTGCCGCCGAGGTAGGAGAGCTGGTAGATGTTGGTCGAAGAAGCGGGTGGACCACCGGCGAAAAAAAGGTTTGAGTGGAAGAGAAAGGAATTAGTAATGTCACCTTGAGGAAGTTTGATGAAGAAATCAAAGGGAGGCGGTGGAAGATTGGATTTCCAATGCCTAAGCTGGACCTCATTCTTCCCCAATTCTTGCAACTTTTCAACGCGGATGCCAAACACATGTCCACTAGTCACCAACCAAAGGCATTCTCCCGTTTCCACAGACTCCATTATCAGAGAAAAAAGGATTTGTTTTGTGATGATTGGGAGATCCGGAGATAGAAGAAGATATAGAGTAATAGAGGCACACTATAGTCTATAGGGTTTGTTAATTTGGTTTATATAGTATACCCAAGAGTTTCTGGAACTGCCATTTCATAATAGTAAATGCAGGTGATCCTTTCGACTTGGGCGCCACGCAAAATGACCGTATGGAACAAGTAATGGTTCTTGAAAGTTGAAAGGTAATTTACTTTGTTGGGTATGGTGTGAGCCAGTGTGTTTTGTGGGAGCATTGGCTTGAATGGGTTGATGGGCTGGCTGGAGCGGCAGTAGACTAGATATTGTATGAGACTGAGTTTCGGCATGAAAATTTTACTAAGTTTTTTTTTTTTTTTTTTTTTTTTACTGTTATACGGGTGGGTATCGAATTCGAAAATTGGAGAAGGAGAAACTCCTAGCTACATGAGTTGTATCAACCGAGTTAGCATCCGTTGTTGATATTTACTAAATGTATGTATATGAAATAAAAAATATATGTAATTAATTAATTCATTTTTAATATGTATTTTGTATTTTTGATGGTCGATTTTTTTTTATGTATATGCACTTAGCATAACTTCTTTAAGATGCTTTTAAAATTTGTCATGTATATCAGTGGTTATTTAAAATTCTACTGTTGAGATTTATTGTAAATTTTTAATTATCATTTAAATTTACAAAATCATAAATTATAAAGAAAGTCGATGAAGTCAATAAAATTGGTGGTCTATAGTATTCAATATCATTCTTTTCTTTCTTCTCCTTCCCCTTTCCTAATAACCCCACCATCTTTCTAATTAAATTTATTGGCTCTCTAATATTGATTTTGTAACATTGTTCTAAATTATATTTAATCCAAACGACTTTAAATTGGATTAGATTAATTGTCTAGAGAAAAATTATCAAATTTAAACTGCACCGCAAACAACACTAATTATGTAAAGGATTATGTTATTTGCTCACAAAAAATCAGTCACTAAATCAGCTCCTTATAAAAAAAAATACATATTAATTAAACGGTAATGCTATGTGTATCATTGTACACCTCCGTACACATCATTTTTAGCACGGAAAAATATAAACACTAGCACATAAATTTTATTAATTTTATTTTTATGTGCTAATGCTTATATTTTTCCGTGCTAAAAATGGTGTGTACAGAGATGTATAATAATACACGTAGATTAATTCTTAATTAAAATAAAAAATATACATTAAAAATGACTTAAATAATACATCCATCCATAGATACATAAATATTTGGTGTTTGAATTTTAATAACAAATAACATTTATGATATTTGAATTATATTTGAGTGAATTAAAAACAAAGGAGTAAACCATCACATTTAGTGCTCAAAATTGCAAGCAAAAGTGTGAATTTATTTTTTCTTTATTATTTCATATCGAAATAATTTTTTATTTGACATAAAAATAAATAAACAATTGTTTATTTTTTGTCTTTTCATTTTTTATATTAATAAATAAAAAATAGGTTAGGAAAAGTTCAAACCCAAAAGTTATATAAAAGAAAGAGAACAAATGTTATTTAAGTTCTATCTTGTTAGACAAATATATAACTATTTTTTAAAAAAAAAATTACATGTATAACTGCAAGATGAAAGATATATTTAAAAAAATAATAATTTAAAATGCTAATTCATAAATCTAATAATCCTCCTAATTATTTCTAGAAAAAAAAAAGTTTCACATCTTTTACGGACGAAAGAAAATTTCATTTCAAAAAATATATTAAAGTGGAAAAATAGTTTTATTAATGTAAAGTTATAAACGGAGAAAATTATATCAACTTATTTAAAAATCGTTTCAATAAACCAAAGAATTGAATTCTAAAAAATATCAACCAGAGTTGATGAAGAAAGCAGTACATACAGCATTAAAGAGAGTAACATCAAGATTCAAGCAAATTGAACTCTTTCTCAAATCTGTTATGACAGTTAATTTCAGTTCTGTTACTCTCCCTCTCTTATTCTGCTGGCAGTAACTTTCTCTATACAAGCAGTGCTCAGCTCCTATCCTAGGCTTATTAGCTTTTGTCATTTTACTCTTCCAATCAAACAAACTCTTCTCTTGATCAATAATACTGTACTCTTTCATCAGTATATATATATAGTTCTGATTCTTTAATTCTCTTCTCCATTCTTCTTGATGTTCATCTTCCTTTTACTGCAAGTGTCATTTGTTCAAGTATCATTGTGATTGTATTATGAAAATGTAAAGTTAAGAGAAGAAGAAAGGACGCTGAGCCTTATGTACAAGTAAAGATCACAAGGCTCAACCCAACAAACGGCCTAATCGAAAAATTGGGACTAAACTTTTAGAAATTATGAATAATTTGGGACTAAAATAGACGATTGAAACGTTAAAACTAATTTAGAATTTGAGCTAAATGCTGGAGGATAAAATAGCATTTCAGTCCAAAAATATTTGTAAAAAACCAATAGAACATCAGTTTGATTTTTTCTTATCCGGGTGAACAAGATTTTGGATTTGACTAATAGTTATCATAATTTTCCTACTTCTTCGGCAATAGGCCACAAGTTGTTTTTATTGTTTGAAAAACAGAAAAAACAAGACAAAGACAAAACAAAACAAAAACACGAGCATAAATCATGACTTGGGGAGTTGCATAATCAAGCAGACTTGGTAAGAGACAGCATGAAACATGAAAACTCTACAAGTAGCACAAAAGCAAAAAAGAGGTACAAAAGCAGCAAGGGAATTCTAAGAAGAAAACACTGCACATCGAGAAGTACAAATATAAGGAATTTGGATTTGCCTATTGGTGTTTAATATTTAGAATAAGATAGATGTTAGCTTGGATTTTGATTTGAAAATCATAACTATATGGTTGGTTGGAGTCTAATTTAGTTCTTGAAATCTGCAGAAACAGCAAAATAAAACTCAAATTGAATTGGAGAACTATTTGAGAATAGATTAATTGGCTAACATGAAAACTTGATTCTTGACCTAAAAATTTTTTTTTGTAAAAAATGGCCAATATAACATCAGTTTGATGCAGGTCAACAAGATTTTCATTTTGACTAATAGTTATCATAATTCTCCTACTTCTTCAGCAACAGGCACAAGTTGTTTTTTATTGTTTGAAAAACAGAAAAAACAAAACAAAAACACTAGCATAAATCATAAGTAGTGGAGTTGCATAAACAAGCAGGAATTTGGTAAGAGACACACAGCATGAAATATGAAAACTCTACAAACAAGTAATAATTCAAATAGTCAAACCAACCCCTGATCCAAGTAGAAAGATATTGGATAATCTCCACACACAGAAATGTGTAACTAGTAAAACGGATTGCCAGAAAGAAACAAGTAATTACAAAGAGTGCACAATAGTAAAAGCATATATATACATGGCAAGTTGAAGGATGTGAGTCATTCTTGCTCCAAGACTGTTGTTGGCATGCTTGGATAGATTAGTCCCACCTATTTATCCCACCTAGATATCCTAGTTGGCTTCAGCTTTTTCATTGGAGAGATGTGATCTGTAACAAAATATGCAACTTCAATATGTATATGTATATATAAATGTTCATTTCAACAGGTTGATTATGTTTGATTGCAACATCATCATATTATTATCACTTTCCACTAATAGTTTACATGGAAGAATAAATCTACCTGTAACATTATATATATATATGTAAACACCATTTAGCACATTGTATTAATGTTTATATTTTTTCATGTTGCTAAATGATGTGTACAACAGTGCATCTAGTATTACCGTAGATGGAAATACTCCGATCTGTTACCAACTACTACACAATTTACAACAAAACATATATACTCAACATCAAAATCCAGGCAATTTAACATGTCTGTTTACTGCTTGTTGTTGTTAATATGATATTTCAATGACAATAGAAGAAAAAACAAAACAAGAAGCCTCTTAGAAAAATTAAGTTACCTTGTTTGAGCAAGAGAAGAAAGGAAGTGTAGGGCACTTCAAAACCTTCGTGTTTGTCTGTATAGGGCAACATGTCGTAGACTTGGTTGGCAAGCACGTCAACAGATAAGAATGTTTGGCTTTGGTCATGTTCTTGTAGCAAAGATAATCCAAGTACTAACACACAAAAGGACACATTCCCGTCCTGTGACACCACCAATGAGAACACATACTTTGCCTTTGCCAAGGTCCACAAAGTTGACATTTATGTCGATGGAACTGTCAAAGAAGTCCGGGACGATAGCCTCAGAAGCCTCCTCAAGGCACTGCTTGCCACGGATACAATAGTATTCTTGATTATCCACCAGCAAAGCATGTATCTTCAATTGCACTCTAAAATGAGATGGAAAATCCTCCATGGACCATGTCATGGCCACACTGCAATTGCCTACTACCCCAAGGGACGACACAGGCGCAATGGACGGAGAATGATGACCATCTTCATCTTCTTCACAATAAGAAAAAGAAAGTTTTATTAGTTGGCGCCAAGAGTGATCATCATCACCTTGAATGTTTGCCATGTGACATCTTTTGTATACCAGGGTCGGCAGTGGCCCTGCTGCCACGGTTAAGTCCAAGGTGGTGCCGCCGACATAGGAGAGTTGGTAGTGGCAAGAAGGGGGCCGGAGTGGAGCACCGGTGAAGTGAAGGTTTTCGTGGAAGAGAAAGGGACGCATGTCACGTGCTGGAAGTTTGAAATGGAAATCAGAGGGAGGCGGCACAAGATTGGATCTCCATCTCCTATGCTCATTCTTCCCCAATTCTAACAACTTTCAACGCGGAACCCTAACACATGTCCATTAGTCACCGTCCACAGGCATTCTCCCGTTTCCAGAGACTCCATGAGAGAAAAAAGGATTTGTGTTTGTGATGATTTGGGAGATAGAAGAAGGCAGAGGCACACTAGGGTTTGTTAATTTGTTTATATCTGGAACTGGCATTTCAAAATGCCAGTTATGTAACAGTTGCAGGAGATCATCTTGACTTGGGCGCCACGCAAAATTACCCTATGGAAAAAGTAATGGTTCTTTTTTGACTCAGCTGAGGCCTTGGCTTAGTGATTCATACTCTTGCATATTGCATCAGGGTTCAATTCCCAGTGGAGGAAGAACCTAGTATAATGTGTGTGTGAGAGTGGATTTGTGAGTACCAATCCAATGACAAAAAAAAAAAAAAAAGGATCACACCCGATATTGAATCCGTAAAACCAGTAGGGTGACTAGTTCAATGATTTAAAAATCCTATTGAAATCAAACTGTGATCAGAGCATTTTACTTAAATATAATATAAAATTATTTAAAATATAATATTATTTTTATTTGACAGAGAAATAAATAAATTCATCTATAATTATTGTTTATTTATTCTTTTCCCCCTTCTTTTTACAATAAAAAATAGGTTAGGAGATGCTTGATGCTGAAGGTTCTATAAGAGGACAAATGCTATTTGAGCTACTCCTCGTTGCCAGGACTTACATTTTACATATTCTAAGAAAAGGATAAAGGGTTAAATACTGTAATAATGTAGAATCATGGAACTATAAATCAATACTCTATCATGTTATTCAAACCAATTTATGTCTAACTGTCTTAGTTTTGTAAGCCACTTATGTGTATCTTGATAAATACATGGTTTAGATGGTGTTTCCAAATCACCATCATCTACACTAAGTGGCTCTCCATTATCAACTCTCTTACCCTTCTCAACAACGGTGTCGTCCTGTCGGCTTCGATGTTGTCTCACCTTCAGGGATAGAAGCTGAGAAACCTCGTGGAGTCCACCCCATTTTTCCAATGCACGAGCAATATCGTAGCGGCCTGCAAGAAATTCCATAAATAACACTCATTTTACATGTATAAAATGCATGCTCTCGTGAAATTCGCGTTGATTTTCACCATTGATCATCAATGGTGAAAATCAACACATGATGAGTTCATGTGAATATTTCACACGTTTTTCTTCCTTGTTGAAGTTTAAGACATGCATGTAAATCTATAGTTTAAGAAGCAAAATCAAAGTTTATAGCATTGTATCTCAAAATCTACCTGCACGTTCAAATGACTTTCTACTTGGCATAAATGAAGGGTCCATTCCCCAACTCCTTTGAAATCTACTTATCTGCATCAAAAAATGAGTTTCATTATTATCTAAGATGCAAATGATAACCTACTGCATATGAATCAATCACTACTAAAACTGTAAAACATCTTTTTAGGGACTTATTTGTATAGAGTAAGGAAGGAAATGAAGATATGATGACATTGGAACTTTTGCAACTCACCTCCTCCTGCAGATTTTCAAGATTGTCCCAGTAACCCTTCGGTTTTCGTTGTTTGTAAGCCAAAGAAAGATTCATGATGGTTGCAATCTTTCTGAATCCACCCATGCGAGTGATAGCCTTCTCGATATCAACTCTTCCATGTAAACGAAGATGCTTCCGCATAGGCATAAACCCTTCTTGTCCATGATCTGCAATGAACTTCAGGAGTTCGGATTTTAGTATTTCAATATCCCTTTGTAGGCCTGGAACTTTAGGCCTTTGTTGACATGAACTTTGAACATTGCAACTAGGAGTTTCCACAGCCGATCCATTGTCTTCGTCCTTTTCAAAACCAGACGAAGCAATTAGTTGCCCTGAATTTGTATTCAGCCCACAAGCTTCTGAAGTTTTAGATCCATTTCGGTTCTCGACATAGTCTCTTATTGCTGATAAATTGGATGGTAGATCTTCAAAAATGACCTGAAATGAAAACTTCTCAGCAATCAAGACAGTTACTATATCAATATATTTTTTGTTTCTTGGAGATCAATAGACAAACCTCCTCCATGATAGCCTCTGAAAGGAAAGTATCTTTGTGCATTTTTATCTCCACAGAGTACTTCAGCAGTGTGTGATGATTTCCTAGTTGTTCGAAAATCCATTTTCCTCGGAACGAATCAAAATCCCCTTCAACCTGTTCAAAACTTATCTCTTGCTCTAAGTTTTCACACAAATCTAACACAACTCGAGCATGAAGCGCTATATAAAGAAGGCCCTTGCATCCTTCCTGCAAGTCAATTAAACTATTAAGTTAAATCTATTGCATAGTGTTAATGCAAAAAGGATACATGCTTTCGATGTGGCGATGAAATCTTAATGATGGTTAAACATGGTTCCATACCTGAAGAATTCGAACTTTGTTGTTATCTCGTGATAAAATCTTACTGATTGCTAAATTTGGAATTATCCTGCAACAAATTACATTGAATCAATTCAATCCGAATATAGCAATGCATCTAGAAAATTTTCAATGTCTGGTTTCGGTACATGAAAAAGAATAAATGACTCACTCAGGTAGTTTCTCATAGGTAGTTAGAACATTCCATACTTCACAAACAGGAGCTTTAACTGTAATGCTTGCAACAACACAACGATGGACACCTCCGTTTTCCTTCGCATCAAAACACTCTATAGTTACTTGAAGCATAAGATAAGTCATTGTAATTACATTTTGTAATAACTTCATAAAGATCAGTTACCAGAAGGCCATCAAATCTGCGGAGATGAACTTCGTCCACCATGCGAGGCCTATCAAGCCTGCAAACTTTTCCAAATATGCCCCAGTTTCCGATCAGCTCATTGGAAAATACAGGCGAGGAAGGAGAAATTGAGCTGCCGAATACTTCTTTGTTGTTTGCTCGCGGAAACCTATCACTTTCATGCAAATTACCATTTATCTTTTTTATGGAGGAACCATTAATAGCCATAGAAGTTTCTGGCAGTGAAAGCTTTAGACTCTGCATGAAATCCCTTTCGGCTCTGTAAGCCAAAGCTCGAAGGTTCACAGGAAGATCAGATCTGATAATCCTTTCCAATAAAATAGCTGGGAAATTGAATCTTGGTATCACACTAACTTCATAGGATAAAATAGAAGTTGATGACCTGCATAAACCAGAAAATATGTATAAAATGGAGAAGTAAAATAAAAACTAAATAATTATAAATAGTTAGTTTGCCAAGTAATTCTTCGCACTCTCTATTACATAAGAAAAGTTCAACATGTACAAGGATACTTGATTGCATTACAAAAGGGGAAAATATTCGAAACTCGAAAGTCAAAACATGATCGATACACAAGTACTTACATTGAGGTAATAGTACCATGAGTTCATGGCAAAACATTAGAACAAAAAGTATTATCGACATTGAGAAACAGCTTTTACCTTGTTCCAGATTTCACACACCATTTGCCATCAAACTTCTTAAAGTCTCCATCAACCATGGAAAAGCGAAGTTCTCGATCCCATGCCTTAAGCATTATAGAAAACATACTGTTATTAATAACATAACAGAAAGTTCACCATTGACAACTAATCTATCAAAGATGTGACTCACAGTGAAAATTACTCAACTCCACACCAAAACAATTATCAATGTATTTGGATACAATAAAATATACTCAAAAGTGATAGTGAATAGTGACAAAGAGAGCACTTACTATAGCATATGATGTGAGCTGAATTGAATCAAATAAGCAATTAACAACAAGAATTGGTAACAGATTCTTACTGAATGGATAAATTCTTGAAGATCCAAGACAACACGTGCTTCAATATGCCAATACATTGCCCTTTGGAACCCCCTTTGCTCCAACCATATCCTCCCTGGATAAGGACATGGAATTCTCCCACTAAAATCAGCACCAACAAAACCACCCATTCTCAGTATTATATACAAAAAACAGTGCATGTTAGGGAGCCATTAGGGAACCAATAATTAAATTATCATTCAAAATTTATATAAGTTATCACCCTTAACTCATATATCCAATGATTAGTATGTGTTGGCTCCCTATTAGCCATGCCATAATGGTTCCCTAGCCTTTTTCTATATACAAAATGAACAAGAAAATGGGATTCAAATTCAATATGCAATTTCCAATTTTTTTTTTAAATGGTTGAAACTTGAAAATAACATTACCTGCAGACAAGGTTGGGTATGAAATCAGAAAGATGCTCATAATCAGTGAGAACATTCCAAAGGGATTCAGTATCAGCATTGACAAAGATTTCAGCTTTTATGGTTCGTTCCCTCCAAGAAACCACGTGCATCTCACAGTGAACCTCACGCTCACCCTTTTCATGTTCTTCACCAAAGTTTCCATCTTTGCCATTGTTGCCACCATAACCGTTGAAATGGCATCTGGGTCTTCTTCTTCTCCAGTGTGGTCCACTTCCAGCAAGAACTGATGAGGAAAGAGAAAGAGTGGATTTGGAATTAGAATGGGGAGTGAAGAGGGTTCTGATTAAGGTTCTTGTGTTGTTAGTTAATGGGGTTTGAGTGTGGAGGAAGTGAGGTCCAAGGTTGGTGCTTGAAGAAGCACTGTAAGAGGTGAACATTACAACTCTCTCTCTCTCAGAAGAGTGTGGTTTCTGTGTGACTTTGTAGATTGTTTTGTTTTCTTATTTATTTATATTTATTTATTATTAATTTATTATTACATGGCAGCATTGGCAGTTTACTAGTTGCATTGAAGATTTGTAGCCACCAGTTTCAAGGAAGTGGCTTTCATGAACGTGTGGTTGTGAGTTCTAAAACAGATTACATGGTGGCATGGTTACTTTGGTCATTTTATCATATTTTTAGTCCATTTGCTTTCTCTCTACCAATGGGAATGTGCATTTAGGTGTGTGTATTTTTTAAAGAATTAATACAGAAAATTAATTCTTTATTAGTTAATATTCATTCATTTTTTTAACTACAGAAATGATTTTTTTAGTTTTGAAGAATATAGTTTAGGATTTAAAATTTAATATATATACATACATATATATATATATATATATATATAGAATTTGATATTAAAAATAATTATTTTTAAAAAAAAATTCGATGATATTAGCAGAAATTTGGCCTAAATCTATTATGTAATTTTTAACATGTAGGATCATAGCGTGCGTTTAGATTAACGTTTGCAGATGGATATTGATACAAGCGTGCTTTTATAAAATTAATTTTGATCAAAATTGGATTGGTGCCAATATAATTTGTGTTTAAATAATTTTTTGTCAAATATGCTTTAGAAAAAATGAATATTATTCAAAAGATATTAGTTCAAATTACGTTATGATACAAAATTACTAAAAAGTATATGAAAACTCAAGATTAATATATTATTTTTTAATTTACAATGTCAAAATAGATAATTAACATCTTTATTATTTTTTCAATGTAATTTTAAAGGATAACAAAGCAAGAAATTGTTGCTTCCACTAAAATCTCATTTTTTTGTGTCTCCACTAAAATCACATTTAGAACAAAATTCAATCCACATTGAATTAACAAAATTTTATTCAAACGAGATAACTCTAAACTATGTTGAGAGATGTCCAACCGAGAAACCAAACACACATAGTTGGGCTCTTTGCTAATGCAAACTCTAATGCGTTTCTTCCACTTCTGAAGCCCAACAATTAGGTCAATCAAAGAGTACTAAATACATGTTTCTATGTACAAAAAAAAATACATGTTTCTAAGGGCCTTGGCCCATGACCCAAAAAAATACATGTTTCCATAATACCAAAAAAAACATCTTTGCATGTGTTGGCAAAGTTGGACGAGGGTTTATGTACTTCAACCATCTCTCCGGGTCCAATTCTTCGAATGGAGTTTGCTTGCTTGGAAAAATCGTCCACTTTATATGTTTGTCTCTGTAGTACCCGAGAAATTAATCATTGGGCTCTCAACCTAATAGATACCCTAGTACAAAACAAATGAAAATACATGTTTTCATTTTTTTTATATAATTTTAATTTTGATGATTAATATTGTGAAATATTTTACACATTGTGTAGTTAGGTTTTTTCCGTGTAAAAGTTAAAATATTATCACTATAGTTTTTTGGTCAAATACTAATTAGTACTATTTTGTTTTTGTTCTGGTAATTACTGGTTAGTACTTTTTCTGGTCATGTTTTTTTTTTTGTTAACATAGGGGCTCAAGGCTCTTTTGGTCAGTTAATTAGTACTATTGAATAAAATGTTTAGAAACTTGTAACGACATGGGCTTACATAGCCCAAATTGGTCCAATTGGCAGTATATCACGATTATTAATTAATAAGAATCCAAAAAGTGAACCAACTTAGGTTGGTCTAGTGGTCAGCTCACTAGTCTGCTTAAGCAAGTGTCGAGGGTTTAAATCCCGCCTCCACAATTCTGTCACAAATTATCTTTTTTACAAGTTACGGATAATAACTCATATAAAAATCATTGTTACGGATAATAATTCATATAAAATTATTCTAAAATTAAACACTTAAAAAATCATTATTATGAGTACGATTTCATTTCTTTCAATAATCAATATTAGTTTATAAAATTTCCCTAAAAAAGTGTGCATACAGTTTCTTTCTTCCGTTAACTTCTAACCTTTTGCCTCAACCATATAAATTCAATCACCAATCAATCATAATTCCAAGAGATCCACCATACATGCAAGTAACTAATTGACAGGTTTTGATCTCATGATGACAAAAAATAAAAATAAAAAACTCCAAAATGTCTTCTAGATTCTGAAAGGAAGTGAACATACTAAAAAAAAAAAAAACCTAAAGAGGCAAAGAACGAAGATGTTGCTTGTCTTTTAGACCTTGTATGCAATGAAGTAATAACCTATGAAATTAACATAAGTAAAAATGGGGTGCGGCAACAACGTACATATGTTTATGCCTTTATAGATTATTACACAAAATGCCTTAAAAATGTTGTGGATGCCTCTAACATTATCCATGGGATTATTGAAGACAATGTTGTGAGTTAATTTGTGTTGCATGTATAAGTCATATTATTGAACGTTAGACAAGAAGTGGAACTAGCATTAAAGGGAAACAACTTTGTACATGTCAAATTTGAATAATAAAGAATACCACATGCATACTAAAATTTGCTCACAAAATTGTCCAATATATATATAAACATATTTCCTTAAACTAAAGAATTAACTATTAATAAATAAATAATAAAATTTGTTTATAATAATATAATAAATTTTTGTAAAATATTAAATAAATATTTCTAAATATGATAGTTAATTTTTGTCGTTAGTTTTAACATACAGTAATTTAAGAATAAGTAATGAAAAATAGGTGTATATCTCATTTAATTTTGAATGAAGTGTAAATTGTATCTATTACTTTTTATAGATATTTAAGTATGAAAAATGTTTAGTAGCCATACTTAGGTAGGTATAATTTGTTTATTTTAATTTTTTTAATTTATTAATTATTATTACTAAAATAATTGTATAATATTAAATAATGTTATAAGTGGGGTATATATATTAAGTTAAGTAAAAAAATTAGGTTATCATTATCTAATAATCTAACATTACATTCTAATATATAAGTAGCCATTATAATTGTTTTAAATAAAGAAAAAGAAAAAGAAAAAGAAAAAGGGAAAATGCATGGAAGAATAGATTGATTGGATAGGGATGCATAGAAATTAAAGGGGACACATCACTTCTTCAATGCGTACAAATAAAATGAATGAAAATTGATATCTGAGTTGAGAAGACAGACACAATTCATATGTGCTTGCAACTCAAGTAACCTCACTCGCTACTCATGCATGCCCTTTTCCCATAAACCAAAATTTATTATTATTAATTTAATTTAATTATTATTATTATTATTTGTCTCTCATGATCTGCTGATTTTTCTCACACATCTAATCTTAATATGTGTTGGTATGAGAATCTTCTTATACGTCTCCTTCCAAAACACAGACACATTTCTAATCAAAATGATTTATTTAACATCATTACATGCTGATGAGAAGATTGCAGCAGCAGATACTGTAGAATATATATTTCTATTTTTATAAAGCACATCACCATGCTACATTTGCATCATAATAAATAAAAAATTGTGGTACGGCCTTCGTTAATGTTTCAGAGTAGAATCAAAATAGAATTATAAAAACAAAGTTTTAAATTATTCCTAATATATATTTATTGTATATTTGTATTATATGAGCCATGGTGTATTTTTTCTCCTTTCTAAAGGATTAATTTCTGTGTAACCTGCCCCTATATATTTCGTTTAATTGTTTGATCTTTTTTAAAAAGTTAGGCTAGGGATTTTTTAAAGAAGGAATTAGCTAATACAAGAGGCATTTAAATTACTAATAATAAGTAGATAAGAGATAAGAATAATGGTATTTTCTTTTTCAAAATTTTAATATATTCATTTTATTAGAAATATTTAAAACTTGAATTGTTAATAATTTAAGTTTAATTTTGATGCACTGACGGTGTAAAAAGTTTTACACAGTAATTTCATTAGATTCATGCATTTATATGACTTTATAAATAGTGAGTTTGAAAATTAATTACTTTTGATGATGTGATAACACCTGATTGGATGTATGTGTAAAACTATTTTACATTGATATGCATAAAAATTAAATTCTAATAATTTTATTTCTTTTATTAATTTCTTATCAGGTATTTTTAAGAATTTTGCTATCTTAATTATATAGTAAAAAATACATGTTATTAAGAGTATAATAGATTCTTTTATATTTTTATGTAGGCAATGTATTAAAAATTTAAAAACATTTATTTTTTAATAATTTTTAATAAAATATTTTTATAATATTATGAAAATATGTCGTAAGGTAAATATTAGCACTAACAAAACTCTTTAAAGAATTAACCAAATTCTTTTTAAAAAAATTAAAATAGAAATATTTGTATACATTGGAAATCTAATAAGTGATAAGCTTGACTTCAAAAAGACAAAAACTTTTTTCTTTCTTGTTTTCAAATTGACTGTAATTTGCTGTTCATTCATGAATGAGGAATATTTCTTCATTCAAAGAGCAATTAATAAAGCTGAAGCATGTTTTCAACTTTCTTGAATTTCAGTGATTATTTAGTAGTATTGACTACAATAAATAATTAAATATTACAGTATATACCAGTATTTATAAATATAAAGCAAGCTAATAAGTTTCCATGTGAGAGTGTGAAACAGGCCACAAATCAGATAAGAAATTGCAGCATCTGGTTTTCACCTACATGCCTATGAGAATTTAGGTCAAATTAAATATTGTCATTCAAATCATGCTTCAGGGTGTTGATGAAAAGACTGGCTAATCAATTTAGATAATTTTTTAAACTACATTATTTATTTAGGGGAATTAGCAACATTCACTCGGAAAATTCTTACATATATATAAAAAAAAAATTAGAAGCAAATAATACATGCTGTTTTAAACCAATTTTTTGTTTAAATATTTGATAATTTATTTTGACTACATAGTGTTTTTGTATCAAGATAGCACTTTACGCATCTAAAATATAATGTGTCATTCTTCAATGTAATAATTTGAATTCAAATGTTACAGTACCTAAATATATAAAGAAAATGACACTTATTATTTATAATTGAGGTAATAATAAACACTCATTTGTTCACTTCGTGTCATTTTTTAGGAATACATGATCTAAAATTATTGTTTATAGCTTCATTAGATTTGCAAAATTACCCATATATAATTATGCAGTAATTAATTATATATAATACACAAGTTGTATTACTTTAATTGAAATTAAACTAATTATTACAAGTTGATAAAAAAAATTAATCAAAGTAAAAATAAAAATAACTACTAATTAATACTATTTTCCCTATTATTTATTAAAGGATCAAATAACACATAATTAATTACTAAAGGGAAAAATCAAAGCATCTTTAATCAATATAAAAATTTATATGACTTTCACAAAATTAGATTTACATAAAAATAAATTATACTGATGTCATATTTATATTTAAGATGGTTAAGAGTATATATAATTGGTAGAAACAGATAATATTACTCCTATTTCAAAATAATTAATTTCATAATTTCGCTGTGTTAAAAAAATTAGTGTATTTAGAAATAAACAAGTATATATATATATACTTGGGTTAATTTGACATATTTTGTTCTCTATAACACAATTATTAACTAAAATGAATCTAATTAATAAATTTAGGATACTCATTTAATCATTTAATTAAATTATCTTATTATTGTTGGAGATGTTATAGTGACATTTTTTTAATACTCTATATCAACATTGTATTAACTACAGTTAAATTAATAGAAACTAAAAAAATTCACAATTTACAAATTTAAAAATTAATTTAGTAATTTTCAAAAATAAAAAGTATCTACATACAAATTGAAAATTTCATGAACTAGGGTTTAAAAAATTGTTTATGTTTTTGTTTAAATATTTATAGGAGATAGGGGGTTGGTTAAAAAGGTTGGTTCCCATAAGAGTGGCAGTGAGTAAAAGAGTTGATGAAATGATAATAAATTGATTACGAGAGTGTCAGCATGAGAAAAAGGCATGGCATTGTGTTTCCCACTTAAAAATGAAAAATCTTTTATTTGCTTCTTCTATCTTCGACGTTCCCCAAAGCTTTGTTGTGTTATTGTGTTTCCATTTCCCAATAAACCGTCAGATATATAGTCGTCATTTACTATTGAGTACTACTACACACAACTACTCTCCTCTTTTCTTTTACACCTACTATATATTAATTACCTACCCTTTTTTATTTTTTTACCACAGCAAAATAAAAAATATTGATAATTAATAATTGATTTATTAACATTAATTAAATTAGAAATAAGAATAAAATAATAATTAAAAATAAATTAAATTTATTATTTATATATTATTAAATGATATTGATTAACTTTTTTATTGGTTACCTAATACAATTAATTAGATATTAAAAACTAATAAACTATCAAAATTTAAGTTATACTTACGTACAAATTATTGGAAACATTATCTCATGTTCATGGTAATTGTTAGAAAGGGAGAGAGAATACACAATAGAGAGATATTGATGAGAGTTATGTATTGCAATTGTGAGAAACAAAGTACAAAATACAAGCTATTTATAGGTAAAAATCATAATCAAAATATTAATGCCTAATATTCTATATTTATGAGGTGTATCATATTAATAATTGTAAATATACTAATTAATAGAATAATATCTCTAACGGTAATTAAGTAATTTTAGTAATTGATTTTAATTATTATATATGTATATATAATTATAGAATAGCTCGACAAAAATAATTGTTTGTAAAGTATATAATATCTTATATTTTTTTGGAATGAGAAAGGATTGGTAACTAATGTTTTTTAATCAATAATGAGCTAATAATCTTATCTATCATTATTATTGAGTTAGTATCACTATTTTTTTATGATTTATGTTTTATTGTTTTAAATAATTTGTTCTCTATTATTTAAGACAATTTATTTTCTACTATTTTAAATGATGAATGATCATTTTTGAATGATTTTTATATACAATATTTCTTTTCTACATAGCACTTCATATCCATTATATTAAAACTCTATATCCAATTACAATTTAAGCATAAAGTGAAGAACATTTTGAATCTTTTAACAAATTTTTTTGTGACTAATCTTCAAACAATTTAGTATGATAATAAGGTAACTTAATTAATATTCAAATAAAAGTCATGGTATAGTGTGAGAGTGAAAAATAAAGCTTAATTAATATCAATTCGATCACTCATGATTTAGTGTTGGTTTGGATCGATTTTTTTTAAAAGTACTTTTTGTTTTAAAAAATATTTTTCATTAAATTTAAATTATTTGAATGTATTTTCTTTAAAAAGTACTTTTTAAAAAAAATATTTCTATAATAATTTTTTTAAATAAAACATAAAAAAAATCTGTTTTTAAAAATCAATCTAAAAACTTACCCTTAGTGCTAAAGAGAGAAATCTAATACTTAATTTGGAACCACAATTTAATAGGCTTAAATAGAGGCCAATATCCATCAGGATAAGATGATCTTTCTCTAGCCATTGTTGAGAAAAAGGACAAAGAGAGAAATATAATAGAAACGGGATGGTTTGATAATCCAGAAAAAAAAACATGTAAGAGATTTAAAAAGGAAGATAAATTAATGCATGGATAATAATTTTAGGTATCTTGCCTGAGATTAGAGATCGGAGAGGTATAGAGAAGAGAAAGGATGAAGAGAGAAGAAAGAAACGACAATGAAATTTAGAATGACAATTTGGTAATATCTATTTATTCTATCTGTTCCGTAAATTTCTCCCCATTTAATTTAATGGATTTAGCTAAATAATTGTATTATAATGTTAGATATACACCTATTTTGACCAACTAAATTAAACTAATTAATTAATTTTATATCAAATAAAAAATAATTTTAATATTAAATAGTATAAAATAAAAAATAGTACATAAATAATCTTTTATTTGATATAAAAATTATTTTTTATTTATATTGTAAATAAATAATTTCGTTAGACTTAGTTAATAAAATATGTGTACGCGTAAAATTATTGTAATCACATAAACACATGTTAAAAATAATAAAAATTTATAAAAAAAAAAATATTTAAAAATATATCTATAAAATACATAATCACCTAATATTTTCTATACATATATATATAAGTGGTTGATTTTATAGTTTCAACTTGTAATTTTGAAGTTATAAGGAGACGCATCAATTAATAATATTATGTTACTCTGAATATCTATTTAGTTCTACTGATTAACAGTGTTTTAATATAATCAAATTCTTTAAAGACAATTGTGAATAATATAATGGTTCCTTATACATGAGAGTATCATCAACATTATCACCATGACAAGATGTTGAAGCAAACCTTTTTTTCCAAAGATGGTTTCTGAAATTTCAACAACTTTAAAAACTCCATAAATTCGTTACACTAAAACACACACACATGGTTATTACAAATAAATTTTCTCTCCATTTTTTTTCCAGGTTTAGTATGCATCATCTTATGAATTCAGATATTTGGATCATCATCTTAATGGAAATTTATGTATCCATTCTCTATATATGAACAGTGACACACACTGAATCCCTATTCACCTTCTTCTTCTCCTCCTCTTCACTGTCACTGCTTCAATTCTCTCGTTAACTGTTCCACCACAAGAACATTAATAATTAATAATATCTCTAAAATTAAATAATATTAAAAATAACGTCTATATAATAATAAAAAAAATTATTTGATACATATATAATTTATATAGACATTGATTTTATTAAAAATATATGAGGAATCATATTTATATTTTTCTATTATAATTTTCGTGAGAAATGAGAGATAAAATCTATATTATTAAAATATATATATATCAAATAACTTTGTATAATAATAGAGTGTAGTACCAGTATCTGCTATCAATTTCTTTCATCAGCTTCTTCAATTTAATTCACACATCCATACTTAGCTTCTTGAAATTTTCACCTTTGGCTTAGCAACTATATATAAGCTAGCTATATTATATATAGGTCATGACTTTAATTAAT
>JASCZI010090679.1:93783-108752 GCA_036250425.1 Stylosanthes scabra
GCAAGTTCACTACACAACAAAACATAATAAATTCAATAGTTACGTTTCAAATAGCTAGCTAGCTACCACTAGCATCTCACATCATATCATACGATACATGTATACTAGTATATTATAAATTTATAATATAATTTCAATGTGTATTTGTACTGTATATAATTTAATTTAATTATTATAAAAATATATAAGGGGTGAAAAATTTACCCTTTTGAACTTTGGAAGTAGTTTTTACTTGGAAGTTGGAAACTACTGTTGATTTACCTGGAGTAGTACATTTTTCTTTTCCATCCATTTCCATGAAAACTGATGCCATTTTAATTTTCACCGCCAAATTGGGGGAGTTTTATTTCCTTTTTCTCTTTTGAAGCTTAATTTTCAGGTTCCACATAAACATTATTACAAGTCACCAAAAAAAAATATAAACCTTATTACATGTAATGAAATGTTATTATAATAAGTAAAAATACATAATTAAATTTTATATGTTTACAATAATCAATCAATTTAATTTATACAAATGCAATCACTAAACATGGTATTTTCTTTGTTATTATTTTTGTTATGATTTTTCAAGTGCCAGAAAAAGGGTTAAATCAAAAAATGTGAAATGACTTTAGGGTAGGGAGAGAGGGATGTTGGTACCTTTGAATTAGCCCTAGAAACTGATCAAGGCCTCTATAATCAGAGAGAGAGAGAGAGATAGAAATAGAATTTCACATCTGATAGGCTTTCCCTTTCACTGTTCATCTCCTCCCTTTCAGCTTTCTTGTCCACTCCATCGTCCATTAGAAAATTAATAATAATAATAATAATAATAATAATAATAATAATAATAATAATACCTTAATTTAATTGATATTTATCATATCATATATATTATGAATGCATTATATAATATAATCATATCTTAAATATAATTATTAATAATATTTCCAGAAAGGAAAAACCAGAGAGACTCAGGAGACTGGAGTTGTTGGAGAATTGGTGATGAATCATAATGTTGTTGCATATTTTCCTATACATATATATATAACTGAATAATATCTATCCATGTCAAAAAATTAACAAACTTATCAATATTTTTTGGATAATCTTGAAATAAACTAGAATTAAAGTAAAAGGATATATAACAAGAAGAGTTATTCAGTTTTCATCGGTCACGGGTTTTGATAAATGGAAACAATGGCAGAAATAAAAGAGGTAACAACAAAAGTACATACATATATCATCTCTACAAGAATGGACAAGAACCATATTATTATTTGCTCACATAAAAAAAATTAAAAAAAAATAAAGTAACAACATGCATATATAGCATACTGCTTATTTACCTTGAAACTGTAAATTAAACACCCTTCTCTTGTCTTGTGGTGTTATATATCTGAAAGAAGAAAGATTGAAATAATCTAAAAAATAAAAAAAGGAGAGAATATTATATGTATGAAGCCATATACATATAAGGGCACATATAATATGGTTAGTTTATACAATTATATATACACAATTTAATAAATAAAAAAACTTACCAATAACATAGACAAAGATTTATCATCATAGTTCTTTGTAATATACAAGGAGCAAATTCAAATTGAGTGGCAAAATGTTGGCTGAGGGGAATGAAGCCTGGTCCGAGAATCATTGAGGCCGTTATCACGGAAATAACTAGATGATAATCGCCTAAATGACCTCGAGCCAGACAACATTCCTCTCAACCTATAACCTTTGCATCATAATAGTGATGGATAATGAGCGACAACAATCAAACCAAACCAAATTAAATTCTTCTTCTTAGAAAAAACTTAAGAGAATGATGAATGAAAGAATGAATAGGAAGATATTTG
This sequence comes from Stylosanthes scabra, assembly GCA_036250425.1. NCBI lineage: Eukaryota > Viridiplantae > Streptophyta > Magnoliopsida > Fabales > Fabaceae > Stylosanthes > Stylosanthes scabra. The sequence continues at coordinate 95,625 of JASCZI010090679.1, forward strand.
AGGGGAATGAAGCCTGGTCCGAAGCCTTAAGAGTTCTACTTCCCATGGAATGAGTGAGTGAGAACCTCCATTTTGTGAAAAGCCTCGAGCCAGCCAACATTCCCCTCAACAAATAACAACACACGCTCTCACTCTTCTTCTTTAAAATTAAACCCTAACAACTCGCATATATATATATAGCCAAGAGAGAGAAAAGAAATAAAGTGCTATTAGGTAGCACTGATTCACATCACAATAGAGAGAGTTAATGGTGCTTATTATTTTTTGTCACCCTTTCAGATGTCCCTAGTTCCCATATTAGCTTATGCAATACGGCATTTATACCTAATTGCTAACCTCCAAAAGCAAAAGTAAAAAATTTAAAAAAAAAAAATAGTTTGACTGAACCAGTGTAATAATTTAAATTTAAATCTTATTAATATATAGGTGAGTTTACATAATATGAGATGTACAAACCGATGTACAAATATAAATAATAAAAATTATTGGCAAAGCAAATATTTTTGATTAATATTATTTATCCTAGAATGCAAATACCAAATTAACCCTAGCTACAAAGGAGTGAGTATAGGGGATTGTTAGAGTAATGTTAAGTTAGGTAACCAATAAAAATTCAGCAATTATCAGTCAATAATTTAAATTGTATGTTTAATTATTTATTTAAATTTTGAATGATCTATTTTTTAAAAAATATCTATGAAATTATTTTTATATTTGCTTTTTAGAATGTCTTGATTGCATGATATATGATGTTCTGTTTTTAATATTTTGAATGTTCTATCTGATTTGTTGAGTATTTTATTGGTTAAAAAAATATTAATTATTTATAGTTTTTTTTTAAAAAAACTAGTTATGTGAAAAAAAAAAACTCAATATATAAATAAAAATGGTCATATAAATTTAGATGATAAAACTAGTTGTATAATTTTTTCAATAAAATAATACATAGAGATAGGGCAGGTATATGTATGTAGGGTTGGACATGATGGGAATTTACATGTTTGATTTCCATGGATGGGATGACCGGGTGGTACCGGTAAAAGAAGAGAGGTGTTACCTGCTACCAGAAGTTGTAGTCAAAGAAGACAAAGTGATTGATGATTAGGTTATTATTATTATTTATAGCTTTTCCAAAACCCTACTTTGAAAGTCTCATGTACTATCTCTCTTACCCGCACGTCCACACTCCGTTTCCTATGAGTTTATGGCTACTCTTTTCTTTTCTTTTCTTTTCTTTTGAATTTTTTTATTTTTTCAACATTCACTCGATCAAGGTAGAGAAAATCAAAATTTTACGTGAAATCGAAAAATAAATTAAAATATAAAAACGTAAAATTATAGAAAAATTTAAATCGTAAAATCGTATGACTTAGTGTAAATTGTGTAAAATCAATTAACTCATTAAAAATCATAATATTAAAAGATTTTAAGAGTTTAATCGAAATTTTAGCTACCTTGACTTGACTCGATCATGGTTGGCATGGGAACAGGATACATAGCTGCTGAGCTGGCATGCATATTAAAAGCTTCTCCACTTTTTAACTACTCCGTAATTTCTGTCATAACCTTGTTTGTTTATATATTTTTAATCTTTTGCTAATCAATATTATCAAATTAAACAAATTTATATGGATATAAAAATACAAGTTATTAAGTTAGTCAAATTAAAGTTATATATGTGTGTCATGCATTAAAAATCTAATATATATTAAAATATAAAATTTATATTAAAAGAAAAAAAATATTTTTACACAAATATATAACACTAAATTTTTAGTGCACACATAGTAATCTTGTATAAAATATTATCATTATTATAGCAAATAAAATCCATTGTATAAGTGATATTATAATGTATTTGAATAGTATTCACATTCTATATTTAAAATTTATTTTCGTATTTATTAGTTTTGATGAATTGTGTATAAAACATCTTTATATAATCTAATTAAATAAAAGAAGGCTTATATATTAGAATCTAAACATACAAGACATGACAAAACCAAAACTCTTTTAAGTTGTCAAGTTTCAGTTTACAATTATTTATTAGACCTCGATTGAAGTTTAATTCGAAGCATATTATTTATTTGGTTGGTGCACCCTATTACAAATTCACATAATTATCTCAAAATATACTTAACAAAATAAGTTATATGCACATGGCTATATTTCAGCAATGGTACAACAAATCTATCTATCTATTTTAATATATAAAAACACACACAATCAAGAAGTGATTTTGATGATGTGTCACTTTCCTAAATTTTTTTGTAAAATTCTAAATATTATTTTCTTAAAACACACATATTTCATCTATTCTAATATAATATGATACATGTATAAAAACACACACATAGAGTATAAAGGGAATATGTGAGGTGTCATCACCTCAACTTTTTTAATAAAATATTTCCTAAATTTTTTTTATAAAATTATAAATATTATTTTCTAGAAACACTCATATTTCTTATAATATAATCTAATATGGTACATGTATAAAAACAAGTATAAAGGGAATGTGTGATGTGTCATCACCTCAACTTTTTAAATAAAATTTAAAATATTATATATATATATATGTGTGTGTGTGAATTTGAATTTGAATTTTTTTTATGAAGTAGGTCTATAAAATCAAATTAAAGTCCACTAAAAAATAGCTCATTTTTTAGATTCAATATTTATATATTTATGAAAAAACTTATAACAAAAAATTTAATTGAAATTTTATAAAAGAGAAAAAAAATTAATCTAACAGTAATTTAACTTAACAAATTAAATAAATTTAATGCATAAGTAACAAAAGACGGACATGATGATAAATATTTTTTTAAAAAAATATTTTATATTTGTGAAATATATATTATTATAAACATTAATAAGATTTGTCTTCATGTTAATATATTTTGGAGTATTATTTTAAAATAAAGAGATTAAATTAGATTATATTATAAAAATATAGATTTTTATTTTTTTATTATCAATTATTTTAACTTTTTCTTTATCGTGTAAAATTTCATAGGTTCTTAATTAAAAGCACATTTAATTTGATGTTATTACAACCATTTATTTTTAAATTTTTTTACTACTTTTTTCGATCATAAATTTAAATAAGTTACTATAATAAATATGTTTAAAATAAACGATAAAAGTATTAAAAGAATGATACAAAAATTTATGTCAACTAAAAATTGATCATATATTTTTTTATTTAAATTGGTATGAACTTTAGGAGAAAGAAAGCAATGATATTTTTTTTTGTTAACTTTATATTAGGATACCAATGTGGATATAATTATTTCAAAATTATTGACAAAGTCATTAACCTATAAATATCAGATTCTGATGAACATTTGTTTTTCTCCTAAATAAAAAATTGAACACATTTTTTATATTAATATAAGTTATAGAAAAATTTGTTAAAAGTATTGTGACAATATCATTAATAGTGCGGGTAAAAATCAAATTTCGCTAATCATTATTTCTTTACGAATATTTAATTTGCATGTAGTGCTAACTTATAAAAAAATTATAAATAAATTTTAATAACAAATAATATCAATATTAAAAATATTTGAAATTAAAAAAATAAATATCTATCTATCTATTTAAATCAATGTTGATTTTTTAAAAATTTTATAATACTATATATTGTATTTACTATCACAAATAATTGAAGACCAATATATTTTTTACATCTATTTTATAATTTAATTAACTCCTATTTTTTACTTAAAAATATTAACTAGCAAATTTTCTCTATTGTTATTATAATGCACGGGTAAAATATTCTAATGAAAAAGGAAAAAGCTACTTTAATAAATATTATTATATCAAAACTTCCTAGGTATAAAGTTTTTATTCAAACTCGAAGTGAAAAAATATAATATTCAATACTTGTTTTCAACCCTAAACATTTCAAGTTTTCTAGAGTTTTAGTTATTAATTTCAACCATATATTGAGATTATTAATAGCTAAAATCTAAGGTTCAGAAAACTAAACTTTGTCACTGAAATGATATAATTAAAAGTTTAAAAATTTAAATGTTCAATCCAAGTTCAACCAGTAAATTACTTATAATACAATAGGGTTTAGATAATCTGTGCGCTAAGAGTACATGATAAGCTTAGTAATTTTGGAAAATTTTAAATGTTTATATTTATTGAACGCAAAATAAATACATTGAAAATTTAAATTTATTGTATTTCCAATAAAATGTTTTCTTTATTTGTAATTTTATTATGTATCTTTAGTTTACATATTAGGTAAACGCATAATATATTTATGTATAAATTATTTGTATTTATTATTTTAAAAAATTAACCGTTAAAAAACCTAACCAATTTAATTGGTTAAGCAGTTATTCTATTTTTGACCGTGTAACTGTCAATTGGTTTTTGTAGAGTCGTCAAAACGAGTCGTGACTCGCGAGTCGATTCGGATTGCTCGTAAATGTGAGCGAGTCGAGCAACTAAAATTACAGCTCATTTAAAAGCGGGTCAATTCGGCTCGAATCGTATAACTCGCGAGTTAGACGGATTCTGGTCGATTGAGCACGGGTTGGCTCGTCTAATTCGTTTTTCCTATTTTTTAATATATAAAATATATTTTGTTACATAAATTCTAATTTTTAATTAACTTTTTAGATTTTTATATAATTTAATATGAAAAATATATTTATATATGATAAATATTTTTTATTTTGTATGATTATTAAATAAAAAGACTAAAATTATATAGTAATTTTATTTTTCTTAAAAATAAAATAAAAAACGAGTTAAACGGATCGGCTCGTCTAACTCGTTAACTCGGACGAGTCGAGTACTTCCTTCGCTCGTTTAAAATACGGGTCAACTCACTTTTTAGATTTTGCCTTATTATTCAGGATGGGCTGGCTCGTATTTGGCCCGCCGCCCGTTTGACACTTCTAGGTTTTTGCCTTGGAATGTTATAACCAGTTGTGTTTGCTGGTCATCCTTAGAGCATGGTGTTTGAATTAATTGTGTTTGATAAGTCCCAAGGCAGGTAAGCTGACAACTTCATTAGTTTTTTTACTTTTCGATAGTTAATGAAAAGCTTGATTGACTCCAAAAGGAGAAGCAAGGAGTGGTACATCATAAGCCTCACTAAACCCAAAAATAAAAACTAATCACCTTTTATTTCTTTTTAAAACGAGGCTGCTCAACACAACCAATTAAATTGCTTGCCTCACTTTTTTTCGTGAGTAAATGCTAATAATTATTTCAATCGAATTAATTAGAAAAAAAAAGGTGATACTCTACACCCAAGCAATTTGAAATGTTTGTAAAGGAGTTAACAAGAGCAACTCCAATGGAGAATTTTTTGAGTATTAATTTAAAATTTTAAAGCAATTGAACTAAGTTGATATGAAACTTTGTATTGGAACAACCTATAAATTGATACTGATATCGGTAAGCTGAGACCGTATCAGTTAAGTATAATGCCAGTTAGATTATGCCATTTGTTATGACTATTTAATGCAGAGTTGAAGAAAAATTTAATGAATTTTTAAACGTTATTTTTTTAATGTTAAAATTTTTAACTTAAAAATAGTAATAGGCATATGTACTCTAGCATGTACTCAATTTCTATCTTGCATAATTCAATTTGTTTTCCTATCTTAATTTTTTGTGTGTTATTTTTCTGTTCATCGGAAAAATAAATCCAAATCAATTTAATTTTTTTTCTCAATTATTTACATTTTATTTGTGTAATATTTTAAGTTTTTTAGTTTTGTTATGCCTATTGATGTAGTATTTTAAAATTTATTATTTTTAATTGTAATACGTTTTCAATAAGATATATAATTAGTTGTGTAATTTTTACATTTTAATTTTTTTTAATTTTTATTATTTGATTGTAATTATTTAAAATAATTAAAAATTAAATAAAATATAGATTTAATGAATTGAAACTAAGTATTGGAGTAGCAAATTTCAAAACTAGTATCAAATCACCATTTATGATATATGGACCCACAAATGTTGATGTGTCATCTTGTGGGACCTAAACTGAAATTGATTTAAAACCATATATTGAAGATGCTCTAAAAATATGATGGAGCTATGATGTTATTATTATTTTGATGGATTGTTTTGTCAAATCACAAATGAGATGATTCCAGATGAAAATGAGAGCCTTTTTAATTACTGTGTGAAAATGTTGATATCATACAAGAGTTTGTTAATTAACTAGCTACCACTAACAACTTGACATAGTTATTCAACTACTTGTAAAGTTAGCACATAAATAATATACATATAAATAACCAAGGTCTGATATAAATACACATATCTTGTAATGAAAAGTATTTACAAAAATGTTTGGACATAAAAAATATACTTTGTTATGTATTTGTGTATATTTATATATATTAATTCAAACGTTAATCAATAATTAAATAATTAAATCTATTGTAATAAATTAATAAAACATTTTTAGAGTAAGATAATAAAAAAATTATGAAACAACACCAAACACTAATTATATACGATTTAGTTATGAGAAAGTCTTGATAGACAATATTAGGGAGAAAATAAGGAGCCAATATTATTTTTCCTTTATTTCTTTCCCCTTTTACTACTCACTATTTTCCTAATTACACTTATTGGCTCCCTATTGGTCCCTTACTCTTTAGTTATTCATTTTCTGTATACACGAATACGCAACATATATGGTTCAAGTATTTATTATGAGAATTATGAAACCTTAGCAACATGATACAACAAGTCTCATCTTGTCTCTATATATATAGTGTCAAAATTAGAAAAATATGATTCTTCTTTTTTATACCGGTAGATCCATATATGATATATGTGATTTGTCTATTCTACTTGGCCACACATATACATATATGCTATATAACTTAGAAAAATATCTTTGTATAGAACTATATTATTAAGGTGGCGAAAAACACCTGAAGTTGAAACGAGAAGGAAGAAATGTGAGAATTCATTCTGTCGAAGTACTTATATTTTGTTGTGTAACTTAGCACTCATCGTACATACTTGATTGTAGGGGCCTTCTCCCGTTGTGCAAATATCATTGGTACATGCAATTCAGAAATTATGTGTTTCATGAATAATGAATACACACACGAAGGGGCCGGCTATAGTATTCATTCATTCATTTCAACTTCTTTAATTTTTCATACTTTTGCAAGTGAAAAAACAATTAGGGTAAAATATCCACTACTCTTTTTCAATTCTTTCACAGACAAATAATAGATACATGAAACAGAGATGGTAAGTTTTTCATAATTTAGAGGTGACAAATATATATTCATTGAAGAACTTGGTTCATCACAATTAAAAGAAGATTAAAGTACACAAGTTTTATAGAAAATAAATAATTGAGGGTCTAGTCATACACATTATTCTAATATGAGCACATGCAAAACATGATGAAAAATGGAGAGTATACAAAAGCAAGTTTAGTTATGATAATTTGTGAATGAGTTATTAGATTTATTCTGAGTTACTTCATTTCAATCTAGTCTAGTGCATAAAATAATATGTATATGTATAAGTAAATTCTAAATTGTGACACAGCCGTTAAACCCAATTGCACATGGAAACTCAAGAGAGAGAGAGAGAGAGGGGGTGGTTTCTCCTCTCCTTATTGGTAGGGAGGAACAGAAGCACGTGGAGAAGAGGGGGGATACACGTGGGGGGACCACTGAAAATCAATAATGGGGTGATGATGGTGCTCATGACTATGGTGCTACTTCCTACTTCCTACTACTTAATAATAATAATGCTAACGTGTTTTGCTTGCGGCGATAACATAACATAATAAGCATGCATACCGCATTTCCCGGGCCCCTTCATCCCACCTTCACTCTAACTACTGTTCACTCATCATTTCTTTCTCCCCCTGCATGCCCCATGCCCATGCACATGCCCATCCTAATACTCTCATCTTACTCACTACTAACTCAACTCCACCTTGAGTTACTCACTGTTACTGTCTTGTACTTCTCCTATTGGGGACCCCCATTCCTTTCTCAACTCACCACTCACTCCACAACGTCATTAATAAATCAACATTCAACCCTAACACCTCTTATTAAATAATCAATATTTTTAAAGGATCTACAAACAAACAACAACTATAACAACAAATTCTTAAATAAATATAATAATTTGTCAGTAAAACCACTGTTCATTGACAAAACATTTTTTTTTTGAAAAACTAAAAAAAAAACATTTATAACGGTTGGAATTTGAGAGAGAGAGAGAGAGGGGTTGCACTTGCACAATGCACCAACTGAGAGGTTCAACTCTCAACTCTCGAGACATGAAACTCAACAGGAAAGCAATGTCCCGATGTTTTGACTTATCAGCGCAGACATTTATTACCATCTTACTTTATTGTAATAATATGTGTGCATTTGAATGATTGTGGAATCCAAAGATGTTCTACGGTTCTACCCCTTTTACTTACCACAGTTTTCAAATGCCAGCTCACCATGTATCTCTTTATCACATCAAACAATTTTAATTTTATTCACCATGTCTATACTATGGTACCACAACAAAATATGCACCACACATTTATATTTATTTTAACATATATAGGGCAATTACTCCTAGTAATCTCGCTGAAAAGGATATTAGGGTGGGGGGGTCTAAACTCTAAAGTCTGATACCATTACCACACCACCGCAATGCCATTATGGTGTTCTAAAAACCATGTTACTCTCTGTCTTAATATTTAAAAATGGGTTAGGTATTCACATTAATGATATTATAAAGACAAGGGGCCGGGACCAAAATCTGCTTCATTTTCTGACTACTGTCATGCCATATTTATTTCTCTCACCATCTTGTTAACAAAACCATAAATTTAGAATTGAAATTTACTACTAGCTCCAACACCGTACCATGTTGCTGGAATTTCTCATTCGTGCTTTGATGGATTATTAAGAGAGTTGCAGAACCAAACGCATAGTTAAAATGTCCAAACACAAACAAATAGAAAAGGAAGATACCCTTTTCAATTATGATGCTACAAAAGCATCTAGCTTTATTAGGGTGACAACTAACAAAACATATAGGGGCTCATGATAGTTGCATCACCATGATCTACTTAAACCATTTGGCTAACCTTTTTTCCATGGGAACAGAGCAAAATGACATAAGCATTAATATCTGTACTAAGCTAAATTTCTCCCAACTCAGAGACAAGATCTTTTTTTTAAAAAAATTTAACATAAAAAAAAACACCATTTGGAATTAATTTACTTGATGCAGCACTTTTGTTTACATCATATACATGAAGTGGCATTATTTGCCTTATATGCAAGAGCGTTTTCTCCAGTAAAAAAGATTAAAAGAAGTTATACAACAAATGGATTTTTTTTTTTTTTTGGTATTACAACAAATGGATTATATATACCTCACTTTAGACATGCTGCAACCCATTGGAGCCTATTGTATGGGGTAGAGGATGTGACCTTAGCAGATATGGTGATGTATGAAAGATAAATAGCATATTGGCGACACATAAATGAACAAATGCATAAAAACATCTATCTGGGTGATGGATCATGGCATTCTGGCTTTTCTGGATAAATATGAATATTTGGAACAGTTAAAAAAATCATGTATATTCAAGTATAGCACCTGTATGATTGAACCCGCATGAAATTTGTAATGCTTTCACTTCTTCTCCAAAACAAACTCTAGTAGGATTTATGTAGTCCACGTCACTTCCTTGGCCCTGAGTTGAAAGCATAAACTTTATTTTTAGTCATGTATATGGAGAATTATATAATTGGACAAATTAATCAAATTATGATAGAAGTGGCGCTGGCTAATTCTATTCAGACTCGTCCCTCTTAAGATTGTGAGATAGATGTCTGGTAATTATTAAGAAGAAAGCTAAGTGTAAGTCAGTGTGTGTTTATTGTGTAATTCCATATGCAAAATGAATCATCACTGCTTGTGCAAATTCTGTTACTTCAAACAAGTTATTCATTCCCTTTTGTCCTAATCTGGTATCTGATGTGTGCCTTGTCATTGACAAACAATGATATAAGCAGAATTTACCAACTGTCCAGCAGAAGAATGTCCTACTTCAGAGAAAGTCCCATATGAACCTCCCCAACCCCATGTGAAGACTCTTCCTTCTGCAAGTAAATGAAAAATTCAATAACAAAAATATACAATCATATTGTGCAATATGTCCCCGGAGGGAATATGACCAAAAAAACAAAATATATTCTGCAATACAAGTGTAGTAAAACATTAGGTAAGGCTTACAAGTGAGGGGAAGTTATAAATTAAATCAACGAATAAATAGAAGAAAATCGGGGGAAAGAGTTGATTCCCCCAATACTATAACTGAAAAGTGGTATGCAATTACGCATCATATCATATCTCTATATCAAGAAAGCAGGTATGTGCGGAAAACTATACAGGATATACCTGTTTACATGCCAGGAAAGAACTTCTTAACCTTTAACACCAAAACAAATGTGCCACAAAACATGCTGGATGCATAAACTGACAATTAACTATTGATTACACAAAAATTTGAAAGACAAACTGCCGATTTGACAAGTGTAACAGAAGTATAACTGGAAGAATACGGCCAGATATTGGTACTGTATCTTCTTTCATATGGTGATGCACCAGATTGATGCCAAAACAGTTCTTTTCTTTGTATGACAATATCCACCCTAACATTCGTTGTGATGCCATGACTAGGCTCCATGGCTAGGGTCCCTTGTCTTCTTAACCATTCTATTCATTTTCCTCTACCCTATGAACACAGCAATTTCTTCTAAAAAGATGCTAACCAGACAACTACAAATGATAAGCTTGTTTTTACTATAGTCAACTACTATTCTGAGTCAACATCTATTGGAAAATTACTAATCATAACTGCCTTCAAGCAGTTCATGGGGCTTTGGATGAGCAGCTCCTTAGGACTAAGATTAGGACTGTATCTTTAACTTCATGACCTTCTTAAAAGTTTCATTTACAGAAATGAAATGTTACATGATTTGTAGCATTGATTCAATGCTTCTTCCTACTCACTTCAAATGAGGACCTCCTATCCTCCTAACCCTCTGTAAATATCTTATCTATCTTATTGAATTCCATATTTTATTTTTAAAAAATTGTCTTCCTTACTCAAATTTGGCAAGAAGAAACTCAAAAACCTTATGCGACAAAGATTTAAACCACCTAAAAGGGATTTTTTTTTAAAAAAAAGTGCTGAAGGAAAGGACCTACCAGAAATTGCTGCTGTATGCTTCCAACCACAAGAAACCTGACTAACAGAAGACCTCAGGAATGGTCCTCGAACCTTTTCTGGTACATGAATGGCATCCGGGGAACTAGTAAAAAATAATTTAAACAATAAGAATTTTGGCATGCATTTTCAGATAGATGAATGGCATCCAGGGAACTAGTGAACAATAATTTAAACAAAAAGAAGACTGATAATGATGATAATGCAGAAAATGAAAAGAGAGTTAGTAGTAAGCATAGGATAGAAGTATACCCAATACCGAGGCAGCCATTTTCATTTGAACCCCAAGTATAAAGCTCGCCAGAGTCTGTAGCAAAGCATTAGTCAGTAATCCATGGATTACAGATAAGCTTATGGTGAAGTTCAGAAACTGATGAATTACTTGTTAGGACACAGGTATGATAGCCACCACAAGCAACTTGCTGTGAGTATGGAAGTTCATTAATTAAGGATGGTTTTGTCGCATTGCTCATCTCCTTCAAGAGCTGAATATTTCGTTTAAGAAATGGTAGTCATTACAAATAATCAAATGATGGGAGATAAAAAGTATAATTGTTAGTTGTTACTGATTGAACTCACCAATTTATAAATTCCTCTTTCTCCAAATATATAAAGAAAACCAGTTTCTGAAACATTTCCATGAAGGCAGAGCGAACAAGCAATGGTTAACTCCCAGTACAGAGAAAAAACCAAGGAACGGAACAGAAAATAAAAAAAGGTGTCAAAAAATATATTCAATTACCATCTATACAAGCTGAATTTAGCAACCCAGCAGCTATATATTTAACCTAAATAGCAAGAATAATGAAAATAATAAGTTTGGCGCGATATATATCCCTTTAAATTAGATACAATAAGGCATAGAGCTCAACAAATTACCTTCACTCCCTCAAGATCCTTTATAAGCCTTGGAGTATACTCACTGCATGATTTGAAGAGTATATCAACAGACTTCCACATAAATTAAATATTAACCCAAGGTAACGTTGCAAGGGATACTACCTAAAGGCTAAAGCAGCAGAGAGGATATAGAGATTTTCTTGAGTATGTTAGTATTACTTACAGATATGTTAATATATGGAAACCAAGTTTTCTTAGTTAATTTTCTTGAGACCACAATTTATATAGGAATTTCTGAGTGTGAAATGTACAACTAACAACACAATACAATGAAGCCCTATTCCACTAGATGAGATCGGCTACATGGATCACACAACTACTTTGTTGAGTGTGGAATGTAAAAATAAGATTAAAAGGAGGCCATGTCGTCATGTCTGTGTGCAAGATTCAAAATGGTCTAAAGCTATGATATTCCTTTTCTCAATTTTTACCTCATTCTATGATGTTTCAGTTGAAAAGGCAAGCATAAGTAAAAAGAAATTGGACATGGACTCAAGAAGTACAATTCATTGCAAAGAAAAAGTCAATGATTGAAGATAAACAAAAACCAAGAAACAAGGAGGTAGTAAAAGAAAGATGGCAAATGTGACCCATGCAAAATCATAACTGAAAATCCAAACAGGACAGTGCCCAAGAATGAGATTTTAGTTGGAAAGAAATATACAACAAACTTCAACAATAAGCTTTAGGTCCTTTCGGCAACAAATTGATTAGTATATTTGAACACCGCAGAAAGCCAGAAACCATCCCTTCTTTATAGATAAGCAATATCATCATCAAGATATTTTATGGTTGTTAGATTTGTCATGAAACAGAGACTGAAAAGGAATATTAATTAGTCCAAGTAAATTTTGTAAAAGAAAAGGAATAAAACCTGTAACTTTTAAATAATCCCAGAATGCCCGACTCATGACCATGACCAAGTCTACCAGAACCTCCCATCCCCC
>JASCZI010090679.1:125810-157438 GCA_036250425.1 Stylosanthes scabra
TTAATCCTCCCAATAATATAGTCATATGTGGATTGGTTTAGATAAGTTACTTTTCGAGTGAACTACCAACTCGACCCCTGACCTTTTCCCCGACAGACATTGCGGCCCCTCTCAATAATAAACCACCACACTGGACCCCCTCTGTGATCTCCGTGTGACATACCGGCCCCTCCGTGAGTTTCATCGTTAAGTGTTAACGAAAAGGGCTGACATGTAACGTTAAGTAGGTGACCTGGCCGTTAGTTGCCAAGGTGGACAATTTGAAAAAGGTTGAGGTTCAATTTGGCACATTCGAAATTAATAAAACGGTGACGTTTTGTGCATTAAGGGATTCTTTTTTAGGGTTTGAACACGTCTCTCCTTCCCTGTTTTGGTCTCAGTTCCTCGAAGAGAATGGGAAGTAGCAGAGAGAGGTGGTCATCATCGCCAAATGGAGGTGCCGGAGCGAGCGGTGATGGTTGGAGTGCAACGCTGGGTTCAACTGGGAGTGCTGGTGCTTGTGCAATGAAGAAGAAGAAGAAGAAGTTTGTCGCCCCTGAATGCGATTGCGGAGCTTTTGCTATTCTGTCCATGTCTTCCACTCTTGAAAACCCTAATAGGCTATTTTTTGGATGCCCATATTACAAGGTATTTTTGCTTATGATTCTGATATTAGGGTTTAATTGAGATAGTTAGTATGTTTTGTGCTTTGTTATTCCAATAAATCTAATTGATAAATGCATTATTAATTTACTAAGTATTGTGTTATGTGGGCAGACTCCTGCACCGCATTGTAGGTTTTTTGCTTGGCTGGATGAGTACGTTGCATTGTTTAATAAAGAAGTCAATAAACCTGTACTCTATGGACATTTGAAGCCAATTCAGACTCAACATGAACATGGGAAGCAATTGGAGACTCAACAAACCAGATCAACATAATTTGATGTGAAAGTCAGGGAATTAGAGGACAAATTAGTTGGTTTAGAGCAGCATAGGAATACTAGGCATGCTAAGAGTGTGAGTGGCATGAGTACTTGGTTGATGATTGTTGCCTTTGTGTTTGGAATTGTAATTGGACATGTAACTAGAGCATTTGGTTAGTGTATGGGTTTAGTGTACCGTGTCTGTTTCATGTAATTGACTTTCCTAATAGTACATGATCATGGTTATTTGAATGTACAAGTGCTTCTCAATTATGAACAATAGAAACAGTGCAGAAAATATCAATGCATAAAATAGAATTTAACAAAATAACCTTTGTGATGTTATATATTTCAGTTGCACTTAGCAATGAGTTCAGAGTAGTTTGACTCAACAAAAGAGAGCTTCTTAGGCCCTTTTAGCAACTGCCAATACAACTTGGGACATTTTCCAGCCCTGATTAAGCACACCACAATAGACTTAAACATAAAATAGAAAAGTAGTTCATGGACTCAAGTAACCAACAAGTTTGTTTTTCAGACACAAAGTCATCAACACTATCCTAGACACAGCCTATCATTTCTGCCTAGGAGGCTTAAATCCAGGAGTAGGCATGTATTTGAAGAGTCTTGCAGCAGTCCCAGAGCTGGTTGCAGCTAGCATTTCAGCAGATACTCCTGGCGGTGTGCTTGCCTTTAGAGATGTTGTAGCTGGGATTTGTGGCCTGACTATGGGTTGCTTCATCCTTTGAGTTGCTTGGAGGCCAAGTGCACTGTTCTCCTGGAATGCGCCACCCTGCTTGAAGTTTTGAGAAGCATTAACTAGCTGTTGTTAACCAGAAAAAAAATCTAATGAGTTTTTGGTGTCACAAGCATAACTAAGTTGAAATCAAACAAAAAATTGAAATGAATCAAGTTGCAATGTCTTACTTCTTCAGCATTTGGGGCATTCTGTGAAATTGGTATTTCATCACTTTGAGGTCTCTTCTTTGGAGGCTTCACTCTCACACCAGCCTTTGGCAGTTTCTTCTTATTTTTCTTTGCCTTTTCCTGTAAAAACGACATGCAGCATTCACAACACGTATCATGTATAATTTCCATGGGAGTGCTAATGATAGCAATAATAATTAACTCACATATGGGTCCATAGCTGGATCAT
Source organism: Stylosanthes scabra (assembly GCA_036250425.1). NCBI lineage: Eukaryota > Viridiplantae > Streptophyta > Magnoliopsida > Fabales > Fabaceae > Stylosanthes > Stylosanthes scabra. Next base: position 127,869 of record JASCZI010090679.1, read on the forward strand.
CAGAATTTTCAGTAACATTCCCAACCTGGTGTCATGAATCAAGTAAAAAATACGACATATCGAACCCTGACAATTCTAAATTGTGACAACTAAACCCCTAACCATGAACAAAATAGCTCATATCGAACCCTGTAAATATGTACATGTGCCTTGCTTTTTCTGGTTTGGCTAGTTGTTGCAGGAGCTTTCCCTTTTTCTGCTCTCCTCTCTTGTTTAGTCATTGGTTTCTAATTTGGATCCAACGGAGGATTCTTGCAAGTTCTGTAGTAGTGACCACTCTGACCACATTTATTACAAGTCACCTCAAATGTCTTTCTAACTTTGTTGGGGGTGCATCTCCCTCTCAGCAACAACATCAACTCTCCTTTTCTTCTTGGAACGATGTGCATGCCTCTTGATTGGTGGAGGTAATGTCTTAAGAGCTTCAGTGGGTGTCCAGTAATGTTCACTGTTCACAGGTTTGATGAAGTGTGAGTATGTGGCTCTGATAGAATCCATTGTCAACCATTTGTGGACAAAGTCTTCAGGTTTAAGTCCTAAAGAATATATGGCAGCCACTGCATGCACACAAGGCATCCCTGCAACTAGAATATTCACCAAAGCAACAATAGTAAATATTTCTAGATAAAATCTTTATTCACAAAACAATCCTTGGAATAAGAGTTACCTGTCAACTGCCATCCATTGCATGCACATGTCCTAGCTTGTAAGTTAACGCCCAGCTTGAATCCCCCCCTACGGACCTCATACATAACCCTTTCATTATCACAGGCCCGAGCAGCATAAGCAATAAGTAAGTAAGAAATCATGTCACCTTCTGTTGGTCTGAAATGAAATTCCACCCATGCTGATTCACAAGTCCAAGGTCTTCTTGTAGCAAGGTAAGAAACCACTTCCATGTATCCTTACACTCGTTTGGCACAACAGCATAAGCAATCACATAAAAGTGATTATTTGCGTCTTGCCCCACTGCACTTAGGAGCTGACCTCCATAATACCCCTTAAGAAAGCATCCATCCAGGCCAATAAGGGGTCTGCAGCCTTCCTTAAATCCCCTCTTGCATGCGTCGAAACTAACATATAACCTATCAAATAGTGGAAGCCCCTCTGGTTATGAGATAGTTTCCATCAAAGCTGTTGAATGGGGATTGTTTCGGTGTATTTCTTGTAAGTATTCTCTTATCCTTCCATATTGAGCTGCTTCGTTACCAACCACTTCCTCTCTGGCTGCCTTCAATGCTCTACTAATCATTCTCATGTTGAGCTGGATGTTATACTCTTCAATCATAAAGTCCATAGCATGCCTTGGTTTCATGTCGGGCTGAGTGGCTAACCTCTTCACCAGCTTAGAGGTGCACCATGCTCTTGTAGCTAGGTTACTTGCCTGATCCCTGGCACATGCATGTTCATTGTAAAGAGTCTTCATTTGCCAACACTTGAGTTTGCTATTCTCTGAACATAGAATTAGTCAATTACATTTTTCAGTAGAACACCCTGCCCTCACCCTGTTCTTCTCATTCTTATGGTAGAGCACATCCTTACCCTCATACACAAAATAGTCACTTAAAGCCTTCATAAATTGTGCCTTCGATTCAAACAACTGCCCAACCTTGAACTCAACCTCTCCATATTCAGTGTCCTCGTTGAATGCATCATAAACTGTCCCACCTTCATCTTTAGAAGAAATTGGGCTATTAAAAGCTTCACTCTCATATTCATATGGCCTCTCATAGTCACTATCCTGCTCATAAGCATCAGGGTCAACAGATGGCCCATAACCACCCTCACTTGTGGTATCCCTATCATGATTAGCCCTTAGATTACTTGCTTTTGAAGACCCACCTAATTCTGGTCCAGGCCCACTGTTTTGATCAGGCCCATCATCAACAGCATAGTTTCCATTCCTCAACACATGTTTCCTTCTAGCCCCAGTATACCTTTTGGACTGCTTCCTCTTCGTAGTTTTTGGTGAAAGCTGAGCCTTTCCATTTTTGGGCAACCCACAATCCCTCTTCTTAGATGGATACTTCTTCTTTGGAGACTTCACTCTCAGCATCTTCTTCTTCTTCACCCTCTCCAACTCAGACTCAGAATCAGAATCAGAATCGTCCTCTTCATAGCCAGGTGGGGGGGGGGGCTTATACGCCTCATCTTCTGCACTCTTATAGCTATCACTTGAGGATGGATCATCAAGGACCACAGGTTGTTCAGCTATTTCAGGAATTACATTCGAATCCTCAACCACTACCAGAGTGTCCACAACATGTTCAACATAAATATGGAACTCCTTTGGTCCCATGTTCATCACTAGCACCCCCCTCAGTTCATTGATCTCAGCATCTCCTTTGATATGATGGAGACCCGTATTCAGATCAGGATCACTTGTGTCATGCTAAAGCAACTTCTTATACTTTTTATAACCTAATTCCTTTAAAAACTCCTTCAGATCAAAGAAGCAAGCAAGATCTATATCCATTGCCTGCCATCTCTTCACACTTCCATCTAAGTAGCAGAGAGCCCCATTAACCTCTTCAAACCTTCCCCCATGATGAAACACGGGAACATACATATCTTCCTCCATCTACACATCAAACACACACACTTTAGACTCTTAAGTATTGAACTTCCAGATCATATTGAAAATAATTTTACACATTTCATACATCTTGAGTACTAACATGTTGTCTAATGGTGTAAAGGCACATGTTTATAATTTTATATTCACTAATTACAATTGAAAAATCCATATTTAAATATAAATTACACATGTTCATTCATAGAACACACATCAGTATTCACCTTCCAGTCAGTGGTTGAATATAAATGACTATTTTCATACATCTTAATCATTAGCATACTGTCTTCTTTAATACTCAATTTTAAAATTGTACTCACTAATTTAATATAAGTTCGAAATCCTAAAATTAAAAGGCATCACCACATCAACGCTGCTTCATGGTAATCTAATTAAGCCAATATTTAAATATAATTTTATAGATAACACAAATAAGCTTCACCCATTGACAGATTATAAAAACCCTAAACCCAAGGAGTAAACGACAACAAAAAGAATGGAATAAATTTTTTAAAATTAGTTTCAATGGATCACAGCTAAGGTACAGAAATCCATGGGGGTTTGAAAGCAACGACAATGTTGGGACCACACAAGACAAAGCACAAAGCACATTGGTGGAAATGGAGGGAAACACACTCACCGTGGACGCCTTGCACACGGTGCCGTCCAACCTCCGTCAACAACGCCGTCACCGTCTCCTTCTTCGCTCCGTCAGCACCTTACTCAGCAGGGACGTCAACCTCGTCTTCCAGAAGCTTCTCGATGGTGGTGGTATTCAGATGGAATTTCGTTGTGTGCTAGGGTTTCTTTTGTCACTTTGAGAGTGATGGGCAGGGCTTTTATGGAAAGAAAGCCTCGTTGTTTAAACGCTGTGTTTTGTCCCTGCACAAAACGTCACCGTTTTATTAATTTCGAATGTGCCAAATCAAACCTCAACCTTTTCCAAATTGTCCACCTTTGCAACTAACGGCCAGGTCACCTACTTAACGTTACATGTCAGCCCTTTTCGTTAACACTTAACGATGAAACTCACGGAGGGGCCGGCATGTCACACGGAGATCACGGAGGGGGTCCGGTGTGGTGGTTTATTATTAAGAGGGGCCGCAATGTCTGTCGGGAAAAAGGTCAAGGGCCGGGTTGGTATTTCACTCTTACTTTTCCATTTCATGTGGTCTTTGTAACTACATTCTTGTTGGGCTAGGCAATATGTTGGGCTCAATACATAGTTTTTTAGATTTTTTTAATATTTAAATTTCAAAATTGAAACAATTTTTTTTTAAAAAAAAATCAAATTCCAAACACTAAATCTGAAGAAAAATACACAGATGTTCATCTCCTGCTCTCTTCGACCTTGAGATCCATCAATGGCGGCGACCCCGCCACCATTCACAATCCTTATTCTTCCTTCTTTGCTCCCAATCTTACATAGCATTGCACAAAGTAAAGATGAAAAATAAAGTATATATAATGAGAGAGGCCCGTCACCCATGTGAAGCTACACTTCATTGTCGGCGTTTTCTGGCCACGCAAAATGGTCTCCCTTTTCCATATAGCTCGGAGCCTCGTACCGTATAGATCAATGGCTTGTCGTTCTCTGCGATGGTGTGATGGAGAACGAGAAGGATTGGTGTGCGGAAGGGGAACACGGCAACGGTGGATCTTTAGCCTTGAACTCGGGCATTAAGGTTTTGAGCCTTTGCCATTGTTGTGGTTTGGTTGCTGGTCTCAAGGTTGTAGAGGGAAGAAGATGAACATGTGCCTTATTATTTATTTATTTTCAGATCTATTTTCTGAATTTTTTTTAAATTGTTTCAATTTTGAAATTTAAATATTAAAATTAATTAAATTTTGATATTTGTTAAATTTAAAATGATAATATTTTTCTAAAAATAAAAAATAAGAGTATTTATAAAAGTTTTTAATTTAGCCACCAAACAGCCTAATTCAAAGCATTGTGGCCCAATCCTAAAATTTAACTAAATACCGTTAGTCTATAGTCAAATTCTATTAGAAGATCATAAATGACCCACCTTCCACTTGTCAGCATATGATAAGTCAAACCATGTGTCATCACTAGAAGATCAATATGTTGTCATCATGTTAGAATTTTCCATTTTGAAAACTAATATGAGTATATGACTAACAAATCTTCTCAAAAATTAATTTGAATAATGCAATAACTTTCTAGGGCTAATTTAAACACTAACCCTATATATTATATTATTTTGAATGGAAGACTCACCCACTACAATTAAGTATGTAAGTCGTGTTGAATTTAGAAGGCGAACATACAACAAAAAAATATTTTAAAAATAAGTTGGTCATTAAATTAATAAATTTAAAAATTTAACTGAGAATTTGATATTTAAACATACATATACTTCTTTTAAAATAATATTTTTTATCTTTTATTTTAATCTGATTTATGAATTAATACAGTAGTTAATTCTAAAAATGTGGATACTAAGTGATGACATTACTTCTTGTTGTGTGATGTAGAAACATTATTAACAAAGAAATACCAAGTTTGTACTAAGTGGAATTAATAACATTAATGCATGAGCTGGCTTTCACTTCTTGTACCATAATAATCATATCATTCCTCAAATTAAACAACATATAACAAACAACAAACACTTCCACTATGTATAATATCCATTGTCACACCATACCTACCTAAATACGTGAGTACAGACTATACAAACATTTTCACCATTATTTTAATCATATCTTACTTTTATAAGATTATTAAAAATTAAATTTATACCAGTTGCTATGACATAGGGTAAATTGGAAATTTAAAGTAAATGATCTTCAATTTTAAATAGAGAGTTATAATAGGTTCAGGGTTCGAATCTCTTCTTATACATACAAAAAATTTAACTAAATTTAACTTGACACAAAAAAAAAATTAACTAAAGTTAGACAAAAAAAAAAACAAATTTATTAACTAAATTTAAAATTTAGTTAATTAGTGTTTAGAGTGTAAATTTTGGATTGAACGCACGGTATTTGGGAATGGAAAAAGACTAACCTAAATATCTACACCAACTGAGGTTGGATTTAAATTCCAAATGATGAGGTAGGATTTAGATTTAGATTTAGTTAATACTTAATACTTATAAGATATGGTAAATTGGGCCAGAAGAATACAAGTTGTATCATAACTCTCATTCATATTTTTAATATAATTGAACTTTTCGTACGATTCTTTTTACCTATATACTTTTTTTTGGTGTCTCTAAAAAAGCTCAACTAAGGAGCAGAAAAATCCTCCCTTAAAACATGAAGAACATCACTCCAAGGGTAAAGCCATTCAGCTTGAGGAAGATGTTGTCTAGCTGCAGCTTTGGCCATGGCATTCGCAACACCATTTGCTGTTCTTTAAATTAAACGAACATTAACCCACCAACTTCTCTCCAAAAGATCTTGAATCTTTGATACGAGGTCTAGATTTAACACTGAGTCTTTATGATTATGACGTTGGGCCATCAAGAAGACATCAATGTTGTCAGTCTCACAAATAACTTCTCTATACCCATTCTCCCAAGCTAAGAGTAATCCTCTCCATAAAGCAAAGAGCTCACAACGAAGGACGCTAGAGAGAGGCAAAGAACCAGCATAACCCCTAATCCAATGACCCTTTGCATCCCGCAAAACACAGGCAAATCCAGCAGCATTAGAGTCAAAAAGAACACTAGCATAACAATTTACCTTAATTTGATTATCCATAGGGGGCACCAGTCAGAGATGAGCGATTGAGGTATCACAGAGTTTGAGAAGGAAGGACTCTCCTTAAATTCCTTGGCATTAGAGGTACAAAGAGTCTGAATCCTCATAAGAGACCAAAGATCATTAGGATTGAAGATAATATTGTTTCTATCTCGCAAATCACCAAATTACAGAGGGAAATAGAAACTCATTCTTTAAGCAATTCACAAAGAGCCACCTCTGAAAAGAAAGATGAGGGATCATGACAATAGAGATACCAAGAAAATCCCAAATCTCTTTGGCTCTGGGACAGTCCCTGAAACAATAAAAAACATCCTCAACCGCTGAATTACATCTAGTGCAGAGATCAGAAGAAGCAAGGTGTCTTTGAACACGAAGGGCATTAGTAGGCACGGCATCCCAGCAACACAGCCAGATTAGGAATTTTATTTTTTCAGGGATCTTTAATCTCCAAATCCACATGAAGTTGTAATCTTCATCCCAATCAAACACTTGATTAGCCAACCAAGAATAGCCATCCTTGCAAGAATACAATTTAGTAGATGAGAACCTCCATACCTAGCCAGGATTATCCGTACAAGACAAAGAAGGATTAATTAAAGATAAAAAATGCTGCAAGTCATCATTCAGTGGGATTGATAATTGAGAGAAATTTCACAAATTACCGCACCAGACATCAGAAATAGAAAGGGCAGAATCTGAAATATGCACATAAAGGACCTTAGATCCTAAATTTCCATTAGGTAACCAATCATCAAACCCGAATGATTGACTAGTATTACCCACATTCCAGAAAAAGCCATTCTGAAGTTCACACCAAGCTTTCCAAATACTTCTACTGACATGGGAGATATTAGAGGGACAACCATTAGCAAAAATTCCAGGATCTTTAAAATATTTGGCTAACATTAATCTAACCCACAATTTGTTAGGATTATGAAGCAAATTACAAACAAGTTTTCCCAACAGAGCAATATTAGTACATCTGGAGTCCCGAATGTGAAGACCCCCATACTTTTTAGGAGCTACTACCCTTTTCCAAGGAAGAAGATTCAAAGAGTGACCATCTGTTTTCCCTTTCCACAAGAAATTTCTAGCTATGGAGTCAATTTTATTACAGACAGCTTTGGGAAAAAGGCTTACTTGCATTTGATAAATGGGAATCGATGAAGCCACCGACTTGATCAAACACAATCTCCCAGCCTTGTTGAGTAATCTGCCTTTCCAACCAGCCAGACGAGCATTGACCTTATCAATAACAGTCTGAAAAGAAGCTCTACTCACCCTTGAGTGCCCAAGATTAACTCCAAGATATCTTCCAAGGTCATGAGTAAATCGGATTCCAGAGACTGCCTGGAATAAATCCCTCCTAGTATTCGAAACATTGGAAGAGCACACTGCTTTGGACTTGCTAACATTAATTTTCATCCCTGAAGCTTTACAAAAAGAATCAATGACAGATAAAACCAATTGAACCTGCGATTTCTTTGCTTTATAGAACAACAAGATGTCATCAGCAAACATTAAGTGAGAGACCCTAGGACCACCTCTACAAATAAAAATCGGTTCCCAAAGATGATTATCAACTTTATGAGCAATAAGACAGGCTAATCTCTCCATACACAAAACAAACAGATAAGGGGAGATAGGATCACTTTTTCTAATACCTCTAGTAGGACAGAAACTGTCAAGACGATCCTCGTTCCAAAGAATAAAGAGAGAGGAAGAACAAACACACCCCATGATGAGACTAATAGTAGCTCCAGGGAAACCAAAAACAGAGAGGGTATTCTTTAGAAACCGCCAATCCACTCGGTCATATGCCTTCTCCAAGTCAATTTTGAAACCAAGAGTCCCTTTCTTCGATTTGGTGTGCTTCATAAAATGTAAAATCTCCTGAGCCACAATGATGTTGTCAGGAGCGCCTCTGCCAGGGATGAAACCACCTTGTAAAGGACCAATCAGTTCTTCAAGAAAAGGGCGAAGGCGATTTACCAGGACCTTAGTTATAATCTTGTACAGAACATTGCACAGGCTAATAGGTCTGAAATCCCTCATATGTTTTGGAGCTTCAACCTTGGGAATAAGGACAATTAGAGTTTCCAATACAGAGGGATGAAGCGGCTCACCCATAAAAGCACGCTGCACAGTTTTCCAAATATCATGACCCACAATACTCCAGTATTCCTTGTAGAAAAAAGCATGGAAATCGTCCGGGCCAGGAGCTTTCAAAGAACTCATCCTACGCACAGCATACTCCACTTCACCAAAACTAACAGGTTTAATAAGCTCAGCACAAGCATTCTCACTTAGAGTAGGAGTAGGGATATGATCCAGAACATCAATCTGAACGTCCTCAGAAGAACAGAAAAGATCCTGAAAGAAAGATCGAGCTTCTTTTTGGAGAACATCCGGATCATTAGACCAAGAACCATCCCTAGTAAAAAGACCATGAATCTTATTAGCTTTCCTCTTGATAACAGTTTGGAGATGAAAGAATCTAGTATTTCTATCTCAAAACTTAACCCAATTTTCTCTAGATTTTTGATACCATAAAAGCTCCTCTTGAAACAACACCCTGTTATAATCTTCAAAAAGAATCCTTTCCTCCTCTCTAAGGTTATCATCATTAGAAGTCTCAAGTATCTGCTGAATATGATTCAATCTATCCTCAAGAAACCTTTTCCAAACAAATATGTTTCCAAAAACTGAAGAGTTGAACTTGTTGGAGTCTCTTTGGAAAAGCTTCAGACTATGAGGCACATTTGGTGAGCCCTTCTCCCAAGCTGAACGAACCACATTAGGATAATTCGGATGAGAAGCCCAGGCAGCAAGAAAACGGAATGGACGAAAGCCCCTCCTCTTAGGAACACCAAAACACCTCAACAACAGCGGACAATGATTAGAGTGAACCCTACCGAGAATTTCAAGGAACGCTTTCGGGAAGCAAAGACGCCAATCAGCATTGATCACACACCTGTCAAGCTTTTTAGCAATGTCTCTATTACCCCTAACCTTTCTATACCAAGTGTATTTCCTTCCCACTGCGCCCATGTCAAAAAGGCCACAAGTGTCCAAGATCCGCTCAAAATTTGAAGCCCTTGATGCTAGAAAATGACCACCCAAAACCTCATCTTGGTATAAGATCTCATTAAAATCTCCTATAGCAATCCACGGCTCTAAAATAGTCAAAGATAATTGAGAAAGCCGATCCCACAAACAATTCCCGGTAGATGGTTGAGGACTAACATAAACAGCACTACAAATCCAACAATTATTCTTCCACCTAACAGCAACTGTGATACATTGAGCAAAGGAATCTATAATATCACATTGAATATCAGAATTATTAACAAGGATCCATATGCCACCACTGTGTCCAACAGCATCAATAATACCAACAGAATAATAACCCAGATTATGCCAAAAGGATTGCATACTGCTAAAAGAAACATGCGTCTCTAGAATAATAAACATATCAGGGTGATGTTTGTTAATCAACTCCTTAATATGAATTCTCGCCAATTTACCAGAGGCACCTCTAATATTCCAAGAAATTATATTAAATTTCATAAAATCCATGGAGATAGATAAAGCAGTAGAACAAGTAAATCCAGATTAACCGAATCAAGGAGCAACACTGTCACCTTCTCTGACCAAAGTAGCGACGGGGAGAATTTCTTCACAAACGGCAGAAGAAGGCTGATCCTTCTTTGGTTCTGGCGCCGGAACAGAGGATGACGGATCCGCCTTAGTGGAGGCACCGCAATCCACCGGGGAGTTCTGCAGGGAACCCAGTCTCTATCTTTTGTGTCGATTTTTCTCAATAGGTGTTTGATGATGAGGCTGACCACCGCAGTGCAAGGCGGACACACCATCGGTGAGAGAGAAGGAGACCCCTTTGCTAGACGAAGATGAACGAAGATTGTTGACAGAGCTTGAAGACACGGGTTTACCCCCTTTTCGAATTGGGTCCGAAACAGAGTTGGGCCCGGATTTGGATGCTGCTCCAATTCTGCTGTTATTGGGCGCTGATTTGTTGGGCCTGGAAACCCTAGCACCAGCCCCAAACTTTTCTTTAATTGCATTCTTGGCCTTGTTCTTTTTAGTAACCTCAGTCCAACCCCCATCTGCCTCATGCAACGTATCCTTGTTTTTAATATCGTGCATGGTTTTCTCGCCTCCAATCATGCTATCTTTATTCTCCAAGATCGTAACTGATGTGTTACCAAATTCAAAAACAGGTTTCCCCTTAGCCGCCTCTTCCTCCGGTGACTCTTTTCTAACACTTGCCGCCGGTGCTGGCAGAAACACCGGTGTTGTGGTGATGATTAAAGGCTTGTCAACCTGATTAGTCACAGTTTTCTTCAGACAACCTTCAGCAGAATGCCCATAACAATTACACTCAGTACAGAGAAGTTGTAGATTCTCGTACTCAATTTCGTACTCCACTCCATCAACAACAACGAAGCGAGTTACTGGCAAACCTAAATCAATTTGCATGCAAAATCTGGCATACCGCCCACGTTCTCCTGATTTTGTTGTGAGATCCACCTTGAACGGAGTCCCCAAGACTGATGCAATCTTAGTTATTATTGACTCATTATAATACCAAATCGGAAGACCTTCAATTTTTGCCCACACTAGAGTAGAGCCAAAGGAATCTTCACCAGCTCGGAAAGTGGGACTCCACATTTTCACAGCCACGTAATGTCCATTCAACATCCACGGACCGCCAGTCAGAACTTTCACTCTCTCTTCTGCCAAATCAAATCTTGCCAGAGAATATCCTTTTCCCACGTCGAGCAAGTCAAAGCCACCTCTCAGTTTCCAAACACCTCTGAGTTTGTGCATGAGAGCTGTGTAGCTCAAGTGCTTGTCAAGCACTTTTAAAACCACGGCTTCTTTGTAAGGTCGACTGTAAAAATCTCTTATCTCATCAGCAAAGGTCACACTCTGAGGGATTGGGTCTCCTTGTTTGCCTTTTGTTGTACAAAAACTGTCCCCTTCCAAAGATGGTTCGGCTTGAAATTGAACAGAGGAAACCCCTAACAGCTTGTCCCTAAAAGATATCCTATCCTGATTGAAACCCTCCTTGTTACCAAATGCAAACTCCCCATCCCTCTCCCCCTTGTTACTGCCTCCGACTTTGCCAGAATTGGCACTTTTGTGCCACCCTCACAATCTCAACCCTGCTCGCACCCTCTCCCGGCTCACTCATATTGTTTGAAGACATGGATTTTTACCTATATACTTTAACTTTGTGATATGATAAATATAATTAAGTAAACCATATCTTTAGAAAAAAAAGGTAATTTTTGATATCAGTATTGTTGTTTATGCCTTTATGGACGTTTTCCAAAAGTGAACAGAGAAAAGGACACAGTAGCTTGAATTTGATGTACACTACAACATGAATAATGAACCATGTCGCTTCTAATTATTATCTCAAATTTTCAAGCCATATAATGATTAGTTTATGCTAAAGATACGGAGAATCATTGAAAGATTAAACACAATAATTATCATTGCTTAATACAAATTAAGCTGAATAAATCTCTTGATAAGACAATTCGAATTAGATCAGATGATTCAGATTATTTTAATATACTTCATCTTTTTTATTATTTCAGGTTCAAAAGCTTCTGATATAAAAAAAAATCTCTTAAAAAAGTTTCATGTATGAATTTTTTTTTATAATAATTTTTGTTTTTAAAATTAAGAAAATAGCTCTATGAATAAATAAATTAAAGTTAGCTCGGGACAAAATTAATTAGATATATGTAGAATTGAACACTTCCAATTAAGAACAAGACACACAGTTTCTCTGGCAAAATATGTATTTTAATTTTTTTTCCCAAGCATATATAGTATTAATTTCTCATTTTAAGGTATCCCTCTGCACAATAAAATACAGAGTGGCCTCAATTTCCTAGTAATTAAGTACCATATATTATATCCCTAATATATGGTACTAATTAAGCACCTAAAAGAAAAGAAAAAAAAAGCTAGAGCCATGTAAACTTAGAATAATTAACAAGAGTGAAAATTATACAAAGCATGAGGAAGGCGATGATGGTGGTGGTGGCTATGGCTATGGTGGCTACCAGCGCCGCCGTGATGATTAGATTCTTTCTCGATTCGCCACCGTAGATGAAGGAAGTCGTCGACGGAACACGGTAGCTTGAGTGGACCATCGGTATGGTAGCCATAAACCTCATAAGCATTGTCAAGGAGCCTCTTGAAAAGTGGATGGTAAAGGTATGAAATAGGGATCACAAATCTTTGAGGTGTAGTAACACCTTCTTCATCTTCATCTTCTAATCCAACTTGAACTGCAAGCCAACCCTTCTTCACTTTCATCTTCTTATTGTGATCCTCTTGCATGATGATGTTGTAATTTTGATGATTGAGTTCTTTAATAATGGGGTGTGTGGTGGTTTGGTGAATGAATTGAAGGAGTGAGACTTGGACTCAAATTGAAGTGATGAGGAAGCATAGGAGAGGAACCTTAATATATATAGGAATTTGGGTTCAACAGTAAGAGGTAGGTAAAGGTGCTTAGCTAGCTAGGGACACACATATATTGGGAGATATTGGAGGTATATAGAATTATAGATACAAATTCTTCTATATTTTATATTTAAATTTAAGTATACTCAGAAATAAAGTCATGCTGGAGAATGTAAAATAATATGATACGGTGTTGTTTAATGTTAGAGATTAAAATAGAATTTAATTCACAAAAAGAATTATTTTTAATAATCGAAAAATAATTATTCTTAAATTTTTCGAATTGAAATTAGGTGGATTTAACAATTCAACATGAAAAATTAATTGACAAGATGAAAAATATCTTATACTTATAAACTCTCAAAAAATCATATCCTTAATAGAAATAGGACTTGCTATTAGAAAAAAAATTTAAATAAATAAAAAAAATTTGTTATTTATCAAAATACAATTTTATGGAAAAATTTATGAAAATAAAATCTATTAGGAGTACCGGTCCGGACCAGTATTCGATCATAGCATTACCAGTCGCTAAAAAGATTTTAGAAAAAACAACATTACCGGTCTGGACCGGTAATGTTATAACCGAATATCGGTCCGGACCGATACTCCTAACTCCGTAAATTTCTCCAGAAAATTGTATTTTGATAAATAATGAATTTTTTATTTACTTAAAATTTTTTTTCCTTGCTATTATATATATTTTTAAATTTAAATTAGTTTGATCAATATATATACATAATCTTCCTATATTCGAGTAGAGCAATAAGATTATTTGGAGTATTTTCTTCTTTTTTGAATTTTAAAATTCAACCCCAAAATTAAAATTAGCCTATGATTAAGTTAAATTAGTCCTTTACCTACCTTATCTTTTTGGTGGTTTAGGGTATCTTTCTTTAGAAAATAATGATAAGATTTTGGAGGATGATTTGAATTTTAGAACTCAATAAACCCATCATTATTATGATTAAGTTGAATTATTAGTAGTTCTTCGCCTTATGTTTTTGTTGGCTTAGGATCCCTCTTTCATGCACATCAAGATCACAACAACAATCAAACCCTAATTAATTAGTTACTTAAAGATCTTATTTACTAAATTGCACCTATCACCATCATTATTTGACCCTATCCTATCCCCAATGTGTATGGAACAAAATTTCAAAACACACACATGATTTACATTATTTTGGTGCATAAAGTAATAAAAAAAATAAAGAAATTGATGAGAATATAATAATAAAGTTATGAATTAATTTGTATGTAGTTTGTACGAATTACGGAATCAAATATTGGGAGGTGGTAAGATGGACCATGGTGATGATATGATATGATGATAGTGGTGGTGGGTATAAGTGGAGTGTGGACAATTACGTGTGGCTCTCTTTTCATTTTGTGTGGTGTCCCTTTTTAGAGTGGGAGGGTAATATCCAATCAACAACTCAACTTACTCTTACACTAAGGTTAAGGTCAATATATATTTAGAAAATACAACTCTTGGAGACAGATGAGGACATGTACGGTTTTCCAAGTTATGAAAATCGGAGCAGGCTAAGCATAGGTATGGGTAATTCAATTATCCGATCAAAATCAAACCAATTTAATTATATCGGTTTCATATCTAATGATTAATCGGGTATATTGGAGTCATATTCAAATCAATCCGATCTTAATAAGTTCGGATATTAATTTTGATGTCATAATACCCAAACCAACCCAATTATCCAATTATGTTTATATTTATTTAAAAAATAATAAAATATAATAATATATATATAATTTTATTCTTTCTGACTTAAATTATTATATTTATAGTCATAAAAAAATTTATTATATTTATTTATAAATTTAATAATATATTACTTTTTATTAATTTTTTATTATTGTCATAAATATTTTTATATATTTTTTTAAAATTTTATTTTCAATCGGATATCCAATTACCCAAACCAATCTAACCCGGATTTAATCGGTTTGGTTTGGTTCGGATTTACTTGCTAAAAATCTCAAATCCAAACCAATTAAAATTTAATCGGTTCGATTCCTATTTTCCTCCAAAACCGAACCAACCCAACCCGTGCTCACCCCTAAATCGGAGGGTCTCTTATATGATTTTAGAAGCGTTTCGTGAATCGGGTGTATCTATATATTTTTAGTGGTTAATTATAATTGATTTTAATTATAAAATATGTATAATTAAAATTAATGGCTAAAAATACAAAAACACTTGAATTTTCGATTATATCTAAAATGTTTTCAATATTATAAAAATTATCTATATACAGATTTTAAAATTAACATATCTGATTTATTGATAATAAATTAAATAATTTCATTCTACCTTTAACCGTTAATGTATATCAGTATATGAACCATCACAAAATTACATATACTCTTTACCATATAATTCACCAAATAGGATTAGGTCATTCCATTAGTGAAGTTAAAAATTAAAAAAATTAATTAAATTTAGAATTAAATATAGTAAAATAAATAATATATTTATGTATAATATATATATAATTTAAAATGTGTTTTATTATTTTGAACCATCTAATTATAAGTGTTTAAAAAATTAGATTTATTTGACCCATTTATCTTTTTTTTTAACATTTCCGTTTTGTATTGGTTTATGATTAAATAGTTTGGCCAACTATTTAGTCCGATCCACGATTCCAAAAAACATGGATACATTGATATACATTGACAATAAAAGAAAAAATGAAAAACAAGTTATGTCTCTGCTTAGTGTCTCTCCATTCTTCTTATCAGGATAGACACACAATATATTAATTCAATGTCTCAAAATACAATATTTCTATCAATGTCTTAACTTGCAAACATGATTTTGTGTCTATACCTCAATTTTCTATCTTTGAAAACAAACGTAGTACAAGAGATTGAGAGACATATATAAATCATGATCATCAGTGGTACGGTGTGGTGAGTGTATATTTATACATCTAAAAATAAACATAGATTGATTTTTTTGGTGTATAAAAGAGGTTTCGATCCAAAATAATGGAGAAGAAAAAATCTAGCAGAATAATCTGTATCAATTAAGTTGATTTCAGTTGACATATAGATTGATATGTAATTTTAAATAAGGTATAATAAAAAGAAAAAAAAAAGAGAAAGTTAAATAATTCTTAAATAAAATAAATATTAAATTATAAAATTAATTCGTTTGTGATGAAAATATTATGAGAATTTAATACTAATTTATTACTTTTAGTCGATACTTAACTAATCACTAATCGGTATATTTTTGCAAACTAATGTAAAAAAGAACGCTAAATTTAATCATAAACTTTTAATTTAATTCCTAATCATTCTTATATTGGATATATAATTTCTCCCTAACAAAATTTTCCCCGTTCTTATACTCGAAATATCTAACTTGTAAATTATGTAGAATAAAAAAGTCTTTCAAGGTATAAACCTTTTTCATTACTATATACTCTATTGCTTTATGCAATTGACATATACGGTTCGAGGAAGATGAAGCCTAGAATTACACAATCTTAGAATATTTTGCATTAAATACGGAATTCTATAAGTTAGTGACGGATAATAATTAATAATAAAAATAATATCACTGATAATAGTCAATAATCAGCGTGAAAATTCACATGTAATTAATTTAATATAAAGTTAATATTCTAAAACTATTAAATAATAAATTTAATTAAATATATTAAATCATCTAATATTTTTTAGTAATAATTTTACGTAAAATTAACTACATATGAGTATTAACTATTTATTTTTGGTACCTAGTTAATTAGGGACCAAACGATAAACCGAATGGTTGTTGCATTGTGACCATACAATCTTTTTATAGGTGTAGTACTATGTAGTACTATCTATATACTAATACTTTTCCATTTTAATTTTATTATTACTTAGTAGGATATTGAATTGTTTAATTTATCTCATCACACGTACAACCTATATATGATGAATCGGTCCTCGTTAATGGCTATATATGCTTTCCACATCCAACTTTCACTTTTTTTTTTTACTTTCTCTTCTTTATATGGATAAAGAATAATTTAAATTTTGCTAAGTAAAAAATATATATAATACGTTACATTCTACTGATAAAAATAAATTTCACTTGATAACTAATTATGTTAGAAAAAAAGAAATACAAATTACATATTATACAGAACATGTATGTACTAATAATAATTAGTTATCGATTTTATTTCATTTTTCAAGTCAGCAAAATTAAACTCACAATGGACATATATCAAATGCAATAATGTATTTTGTTTATGATATTATTATGGTGAATATTCAAATGTAATTAAATTTATGTGAAGTTGCTTGTTAATTATTTTTAAATGAATTGATATATTTGACTAAAATATAATCAAACGATTTCAAATGACAACTTCACATAAAGTTTAAAGTTTAAAGTTAACTGTACATAAGTTATCACTTATTATTATAGACTTTTAAAAACTATTGTTGTGCTACTCCGACGTGTTTATGTTGGGTGAAGACAAAACTTATTGATAATTAACAAGACAATGGAAAATGTCATAGAGCACATAATTAATAATTTGCAGTGTCAGAGCACATAATTATTTTTATTACTATAGTCATGATCCTCAATAATTATTTTATAAATGATAGTGTGGCACTGTCACACAAAACAAAAGTACAAACACTTCATTCTCGGCTATGGAGAAAGATAAATTAAAAGGATTAGTCAAAGGTTGTTATCTTCCTTTTCATCATAATTTATATGTACGGATGTGCAGCCGTTTTTTAACTCTCACCTTCTATAATATTTTTTTGGAGACAAGAGAAGAAGCTAGAAATGCACAAGATTAAAGCTAGCTAGAGTCTCTATTTTATATAGTTAATTTTAATAATAACAACATCACATGAGTATAACAAAATTAATAAATAATCTACCCTATATGAACACTATAATAACACACAGGTACAAACATAAACATACTTTAACCAACTTGAATTGATGTAATCAGGGACGAAGCCTCTTACTAAGGAAAGGGGCCAATGGCTCCTCCCAAACCAAAAATTCCACATATAAATTATAATGAAATTTATGTTTACTCCCTCTAATATTTTTTTTAGTCTCTTTTTATTATAAAATTAAATTTTAGTCCCTCCCTATAATTGAGTCTAGCTCCTCCGCCAATAGATGTAGTGATTAGCTCATTAATTTGTTTAAATAAGTGTCCGAATTTAAATCTTATTTTATACATATAACAATTCTCAAATGGAACTTAGATTCGCGACGAATTAATTATCTATCGATCGGATTGGAAAATACTGTGGAAAACAAACAATATATAAACACACTATGTTTGGTGAATGCTATCAATTTGATGATGAGTAATGTTAGGGAATTAATATTAGGGGACCAATAAGGAGTCAATGAATATAATTAGGAAAATAATTGGTGGTAAAATGAAAAAAAAAAGAAGAAAAAAGCCTATTAGCCAATTATTGGCTAATAAACTATGATCTCCCCAAACTTTCTCAACCGTAACATATATGTTCGTGGACTAAATTTTCGGAGTGTGATGTGATGACACTAACTCTAGTTAATTATTATTAGCGACGGTTTAATTAACGGTTTTTCAATAATATACCTCTTAAAGTATGTTATCCATTCATAATTTTTATATTTTTTAAACTATTGCTGAATTCATAAGCAAAAAAATCGATCTACTCATAGGTTATAAATTTGCCACGATCTCCTGTGTTCTGATCTTATAAATCTATATTCAATGACAATAAGGGATAATAAACCCTAATTTCACCTTGGAAATAATATATTACTAAAATCTATAACATATATTACTAAATTATGAACTTAGTCGATCATATTCATATATCATACCATATCTAATCTATCTATAATCTATAATACATATAATAAGATGTTTAATTTGAGTGAATGATGTAGGTAGCCCGTGTTAAAATAGAGGATGATGTTGGAAAGAATATAGAAGTGTGATGAGTCATTATTTGACGTACGCAGTCATAAAGAATAATGATGAGTGTGCAATGCAAACCCTGCAAATAAATAGAAACAAATGGTGTGATGAGGTCGGTGAAGATATGCTTTATTTGTACCATTTATGTACTCTTTTTTTTTTTTTTCCTTCTTCATACTTTATAATTCCGTCACCATCTTTTCTTTCATTTTCTCATTCACTCTCCAATTGCGCACTTCCAACCGTAATTTATATCATACTCGAAACTTGTGAAGATTTGAAGAATATTTCAACAATACTTTTATTCACGGTAATATTATTTATATATCTATTTTAATGAGCTAATAATAAAAGAATATTTTATATTAAATAGTATAAAAAATAATATTAAAATAAATTTTATTTAAAATTAAAATAATTTTTATTTAATATTAAATAAATAATTTGATTGAATTTAGTTGATCAAAATAAGTATAAATTTAAAATTATTATTTATATATATATAAAAAAAATAAAAAATAAAAATATATTAAACGGTGATTTGTATGACCTATTCTTTTGTTACGGAATAATCACCATCGATTTAGTGTCTTATTCTCAACTGTATGTAGTATGATTGGTTCTCTAGATCTGATCAAAGCAACAAATTAGATTTAAGCAATAATAATCTTATAAAGAAAAATTCGGCAAATCTACTTTGATCACTGCTTTTGAGAATTACAGTAGTAGTGACAATAGTCTCATAACCCATTTTTATTCGAAATAGAAACTACAAATTTAAAATAATAAGACAGCATCACTAAAAAAAGGTTTTACATAGATCGCACGAAAATATAATACTCAATGAGTGATTATAGTTTTATCAAATTTATAATTATATTTTTATATTTTTAATGAAAAAGTATAGGTAACCAATAATTTTCTAACAATAAATCAACCGATAAAAAATAGGACATCCGAAACTATTGATTATAGAATATCCACAATGGAAGCTATAGAAATAGAACATCCGAAACTTAAAAACAAAACATCCGAAACTTAAAAACAGAACATCCGAAATATAAAAAAAATAGAACATCAAATTTAAGTTGTTGGCTAATATTAACTGTATTTTTATTGATTATGTAGTATGGTTGATTTTTAATTTAGTTTTTAATTTTTTTTAATTTTGTAATAAAGTTCCAATCATAATTATATAAAATATAAGTAGATAGATAAAAATCAAGATTGCGACAACTTAACTTCTTATTGAACTGGTACAATAATTGGCTTAAAAGTTTGATGATTAATTTAAGTCAAATTAATTTCCTTAAACATATAATAAAATTATATAGAAGTATAATATAAATTTTATTTAAAAAATTAATTTTTTCTTCTTAAAAATCAGATCGATTAAGCCAATTTGCTATCGATTTGACCAATTTTTTCATTGAATTTTTTAATATAACTTTTTGTTAAAATCAAATCAATTAATAGATCAATTTTCGATTAACTCGGCCGAGTTGATCAATTTGATTTGATTTTCAGAGCACTAAGTA
Organism: Stylosanthes scabra; assembly: GCA_036250425.1. Lineage (NCBI taxonomy): Eukaryota > Viridiplantae > Streptophyta > Magnoliopsida > Fabales > Fabaceae > Stylosanthes > Stylosanthes scabra. The sequence goes on from JASCZI010090679.1 coordinate 148,205, forward strand.
CAAAATAAAGAATTAAGTTTAGGGTTTGAGTATTGATGATTACTATATATATTAAAAGTTTTAGGATGAAAACAAATAAAAAAAAAGTAGTCTACTATATACAACACTTCTAGAAAACCAAGTTCCACGTGTTGTATAATATTGGATTCGGTTAATTGTATCCTTCATTATTCCCTTGAAAAAAGAGAGCTGATGAATTGTTATTGTATTCGTACATACATATATAGTGACACAAATTAAAAGGGTACAAATTCAATTCCAAGTCTCTTTTGAATTCCTCTAATTCTAATCAAACTGTGGTGACTAATAATAATAATAATAATAATCACACTTTTGATGCTCCTAATCAGAGTCTTTTCTCAATCACACTATAGAACAAGATAAAGCTAAAAGTTGAAAGCAATATATAGAGAGAAAGTGATTATTATATAATACTGCTGCATGCTTATTAGTGATTAGTCGCATCATAAAGGACTTAGCAAAATAGAATGAATCAATGTTGAGATATATATCTATCATCATCATGATGAGTGCCCTTATATGTAGGCTTTATTTATTAATTATGCATTTAAAATCATAGTATGTGGCATGACTTTTAGAAGGACTAGCCTTTATTCAGTGTCTTTGAGGTAAAATGCTACATATGTATACTGGTCAAAAAGCATGACATGATATGTTGAAATATTTTCTACCCCATAAACACAATATATATATTTATTAATAATGCCATAATTTCAGGTATATATTTTAGTAATTTAAAGTGTTAATTTTAATAATATATATTCCAAGCCATTCAACATATATAACAAATTCCATGTAGTGGATATATTGGGTCTTTTCATATTGAGATTTTCTATAATAATTTCCATCAACATTCAATCAATAATTTAAATTAGATATTTTATTTTATTATATTTTAAATATTTTATTTCTAAAAAATATAAAATTAAATTTATCTAACAACAAAAATGCCTAATTTTATTTAATTTTATCCATAACATTTTTTATTAATTTCAATTATACTTCTAATCAAAATTTTCTGTGCATAAGAAATTGAACGATTAGAAATAAAATAGAAACTAATTGAAAACATTATGAATACAATTGAATCAAATTAAACATAAGAAATATTTTTAAAATTTTTTATAAATGTTAGAGACATACACAATACTTTATTAAAAAAATAATGCATTCAAAACCGTTGGATTTATCCAACAACAAAAAAAACTCTAGAAAAGCATTCTATATCGTCTTAGTGTTTTTTATCCTTTGATAATTATAGAAAAGCATAATTCTACATGGTAAGAATGTTTATTCATTACCATTAATATTAAATTCCAATAATTTTTTTATATATTTAAGAAAGAAAAAAGAAAACTCGTAGTAGAAGAGGTGGTCCGCTCCAATGACAAGAAAAAGAATCATGCTTTCCAAGCCAATCAGTGGCGAAGCTTGAAGAATATTTTTGGGGTCAGAAATTTTAATGAAAAATATGATAGAGTTAAATTTTTTAAAAGTTATATTTTATTTTTTTGAATGTTAGTCTTCTTCTTAAAAATGTATCAATTATTTTTATTTTCGTCATTATAAACGTAGAAAAATTGAAATATATAACCTGTAAAATAAGAAAAATATATAGTTAGAAGTTAGAACAATAAGTCAATAAATATTAAAAGTTACATAAAAAATCAATTAAGGAATCAACAAAAACATAAAATAATATTAAACTAAATGAATAAAACATTACCTAATTTCTCAAGGATGATATGAAAGAATATATTTATTTGGAACTTTGTTTGCAATATCAAAATTTAGAAAACTGTATTTATAAATTATTTAGCAATCTACATAAATATAATAATACTAATACTTATTAATTATTTTTGTGTAATATAAAAATTAAATTAAAAAACTAATAATATGTAAAATTATACTAAATTAAATAAATAAAAATACCTAATTATTATAATGGAGGTTTACACGTATTAGTAGGTTTTATTTGTGGAGTGCATAGTAATTTTTTTCGGGTAATGTTATTCTAACAAGTGATTTTGGCTAACCAAGTTTAATCAAATTATTTATTTTTATGTTAAATAGAATATTATTTTGATATCAAATAGTATAAAAAATACCTAAAAGAATTTTTATTTGACATTAAAATAATATTTTATTGAATATAGAATAAATAATTTGGTTAATTAGATCATTTATTCCCATAGAATTATTGATTTTTTTAATAGGTATGATATATTATTATTTAGTTGATTTTTTTGTTTAGGATATAACAAGATTTATTTGTTTTTCCTAAAATAAGATATAATAATTTTTGATTAAATGATTATAGTAGGATTTGTTTATTAAATTTGAAAAAGCTATGCGTGGCACAGCATGCGAACTCATCCATTTTAATTAAACATTAAAAGAAATAAAAATTAAAAAAAGTTGAATTTCGAACAAAGCAACTCCTCCAAAATAAATTGACCAGCTGAACTACTTAACTCACTTTATATATTCGTATTACTAATTTTTTTTTATCAAATGTTTGGGGGCTATGGCCCCATTATCTCCATGAAGCTCCGTCATTGAAGCCAATCCATTCAACATTAGAAAATGGCATATGATTGTGGAATATTATATATTATTATTATTATTATTATTTTGATAAGGGGATATTTTATATTATGATGATTGGAATCATACTTAGTATAATTTTTCTTCCATAGCATGTGATTATTGAAGTCAAAATTCAAATATAATTATTAGATATATACACGTAGGATTTTGTTTTATGGACGCGAATAAACGTTTCTAGTAAGGCAATGTTTTCATATGACACATATACAATATCTATATAATCTTCCATTCATATAGTTAAAGTTATCCCCAAATAAATATGATTATACCAATTGAAAAGTTGGATTCAAATTTGGAAGCTAAGAGCGACCATAGTCCTTGATGATGAATCATGATTTCTTTTTTTCCATTTTAAATATCATGTATATATCATCTAACTCCATTAATAAATTATCTTTAATTTGAAGAGAGATGCACAGAATGCAAGTGTCGTTATCTTAGATCTTAGAAGATTATCTTTTATCAAAAAGTAACCAAGCATGTATATATAGGTCCCCATGACTAGCTAGTCTTCTTAAAATTGCTTTGTGGTGTTATATATATCTTGCAATGCAATGATGTTATTCTTGTTTTGTGGTAATGGAAAATGAATGAATGAACGAGTGATCATTTATCATTGGCCGGCAAGGTGGTGGTGCACTTTTACTCGCAACATTTGTGTGTGTCTATGTGCAATTTTTTTTTTAATAATAATTAGGTTGAAACGGGCGGACTGTTCCATTTAGACCCGATCCATTTAGATCGCGAGTTAAACGGACTAACCCATTTAGTCCGATTTTATATGAGTTAGAATTTTTTTAGTCCGGTCCGATCAATTTATGGCTAGCCCGACAGATAAATGGGCTGGCCCGTTAAATTAATTAATTTTTTTAAAAAAATATTTTAAATTTTAACTTAAAAAATTACTCTTCATAAAAAATAATCTTTTTCAACCAAAAAAATTTAGAAAAACCAAAATTTTTGTTAATGAATCAGATTTTCGAATCGAATAAAATAAAATAAATGAAAAAATGCTATTTTTTGAAAATCTTTTAAAATAAATTAAATAAACGGGTCAACCCCGTTTAGCTCGGATTTGAAACGATCCGGGCTTAGAGACAAAAGCCCGCCCATTTAGACGTATAAATGGGCTGGCTCGACGAATTTGGTCCATTTTGAAGACCCTAATAATAATAATTAAAGAGTGAAAATTTAGATACTCTTGATTAAATTAATAATTAACTTCGTATAAAAACAATTATAAGTGAGTCTCTGCTGAACCAAAATTAAATGCTTCATAAAAACATAAGTAGTTAAAGTGATTGTGGAGCACACAAAAAAGTATATATATATATATATATATATATATATATATTATTTTATATTAAAATGATTTTCTATTTAATATAAAAATAATAAAAGACTTAATCAGATAAAATAAATGTAAATATGTTATTTCCAAAGTAGTAGAAAATAATTTATCTTAATTTTTTTTTTAAAACTTGGTGCTAGAGAGATTAGAGGTCGCGATGATTACATACAAACTGCCACATATTATATAATCATTTTTATGGAATACCTCAATCTCTTAAATCCATTTTTCGTTGGTATTTTTTGTGATGGTGATAAACCGCCGCAAAAAACACGAGAAACCTACCAAGATTGGAGATTTGAACGATCGCTACTTATTATGCATGTATTTTGCGACAGTTATTCGTTTCTCAATACTACTGCTATGCAGACGATTGACCTAGCCATGCTTTGAGAATCGCTGCAACTCGTATGTAGTGGTTAAAACCACCATGTCCCGCCTAAAGAACCGCCATCTCTTATTTGTTTATGTTGTAACATTTATTGGATTTTTGTCTGTACATAGTATTTGTGTTTTTTAATTTGTCGGAAATAAAAGTTTTTATTAACTTACATGTATTTTTTAAGATAGTTCAAAAATGATAATTGACTTAAGGAGAAGACTATACTCATCACCTGAACTCAAGGTTAGAATAATAACTCATTAAATATTTATTTATAGAGGTATTTTCAACTTTTCATGCCATCATCAATAGAAATGAAGTAGAACATAAAAATCAAGTTCATGTCATAGATACTTAGATAGTGAATTAGTGATGATACATCAATAAATAGAATAATTACTACTCTATAGATCTATTTCTTACTTAGCATAAGCTTTTGATTTGTGCTTCTCAATGTTTAATCACTTCCATATAACTTGAAGTATCTAAAGCAGAGTTGACTCACTCATAAAGTCAACTACTCTTTATTTGAGCGTTCAATAATAAATAATCGTGCCTAGTATCAAGGCCTTTTCTTTTCATTCAATTATTCTTGCTGTATTTTCCACATGATAATGATGATGATTCTAATAATAACTCTAAAGAGCAATATGAGTGGCATGAATTTCCTTAAGTTCTGTGTGTGTTCAATTAAATTTGTCAAAAGAAGAAGAATTCATTGGGTTCATTCGTACTTTTGAATTATTATTTGATGAAATAAAGGTTGACAATAATTCACTCGTTGCATGTGCATGTATATATATATATATATATATATATGTATGTTCATGTATAGTTACATATTGACCACCTTTAATTTTCTTCTTTTATTGTGAGATCAATAATCTTATGTCGATTAGATATTTTGAAACAAATCTTTGACAAAAATAAATTACAGAAGCCACTAGCAACAGGGTTATTTATTTGGATACTGCCGTACCATTAAGTAACAGCACATAAGTTTTTTTTTTTTTTTTTCACAAATAAAATTTAAACAGATATAACCACGGATTCTGGTTTGTGGTAAAAGCATTGTCACCACGGTTTTTCTGAACTATGTCACGTTTTTTTGGGCTACATTCCGCTTTGATCTCTTACTATTTAAACACACTGGAAATTTTATGATAAATATTACGTTATTTTCTCTTATTTAAAAATAATTTATTTTTTTAATATATTAGATAAAAATTAATTCAATAATTAGTCTTTTTAAAATTTGAATATATAATTTTATTTAAATAAAAGTTTTTTGATATATTTTGCATTCTTTTTTATAAGAAACAAATAATAGCATTTTTTTCGCTCTTTTTTATCATATAAAAAGGACAAGTGTTATAATACATTTCTTTTTCATTCTCTATATATGATTGTTGTAAATCAAATTTAATAAAATTAAAAGGTAGAGAAGTATATATATATATATATATTTCAACTCCAAAAAAATTATTTATTAAGTTAATTGTGAATCAAAATGTTAAAAATGATAAATTACTCTTGAATAAAAGAAAAAGCCATAGTACTTATCAAATTTTATTATTACAAAATTAATACCATTTTTTTTTGGTGAGGGAGGGGGTCAAAGACCCCAAAACAAAACAACAGAACAAAACAAAACTAAGACTACCTCATTCTAGCAAAACCAGAGGAGTCACTAAGAATTAAAAGAACAACATCAACAGGGGGAGAATCATAAATATGAAGACTCGGAGGGAGACTATGGCCTTTCTTGGCAAGGAGATCAGCAACATAGTTACCCTGACGAAGGGTATGCGACCAAGAGACAGATAGAAGGCGACGAGTTAGGAGCTGGATGTCTTGAGTGAGAGAAACACACGGGTGAGAATTATGGCACTCATCTTGGACAAACTTAAGAGCTGCTTTTGAATCAGACTCCACAACAACATGTCGAATATCATTCTCAATAGCAATTGTAAGGCCTTTGATAATTCCCCATAGCTCAGCATGAGTTATGGAACAATTACCTAAATTACAAGAGAAAGCTTTGATTGGTCTTCCAAGATGGTTTCTAAGAATCCCTCCACAGGCTGCATTATTATTATCACTGTAGAAGGAGCCATCAACATTAATTTTGGTGTTCTACGTCTTTCGGCATTTGTGAGGATGGTTTCATGATTAGCAAGCCACAAGAAAGTTCGGATACGTTCCGGTCCGTTTCAGTGCCAAATAAGATTGAAGATCTGCTCCGGAGGATCATGCTCTTGGACAATGGAATTGTATGCTGTCTTCAAAGAGAAGGAGCCATCATGGGAATTGCTCCAAGCAATAGAATCTTCATCCTTCCAGGGTGATGGTGCTGCCATGGCAATGATTTTTCTGGTCACATCATCAGAAAAGAACCTTCGAAGTCTTGTTTCGTCCCATGATCCTGAAACGGAAAGGAAGTCTGTAAAAACGATGTTTAACTCAATATTAGATATTACTTGATTGGTATGTTGAATAAGCTTTCCCAAAGATGGGACCCAATTCTGCTCCCAGAAACGGATTCTGACACCATTTCCCACTCTCCAAACTTTATTAGCCTCCACTTTGTTCCACACAGAGGTCACTCCTTTCCAAAGATTAGAAGAATTATTTCTACTTTGGACCCGTGGAATAACATCCTGACCGCAGTTGTACTTTGCTCGCAAGACTTTAACCCAGAGGGAATCTTTCTTCTCAATGAGGCCCCATCCAACTTTCATCATGAAGGCCTGATTAACATTTCTTGCATGTCGAATTCCTAGGCCTCCAGATGCCTTCGGTTTGCTAACTATGTTCCAGTTGAGCAAGTGAATTTTACTGGACTGCTCAGTGTCCCCCCAAAGAAAATTTCTGCATTTACGGTCAATAATATTACAAATAGACACAAGAAGATAAGCAGTTTGCATAGTATAATTAGTAAGAGAAGAGAGAACAGATTTCACCAGGGTGGTTCTGCTAGCCAAAAATAAGGAACTTGCTTTCCAATTGCTAAGTCTAGTATTCATTCTTTGAATCACTTCCGAATACGTATTCCTGTTGACTCTGGAATGAAGAAGGGGCACTCCAAGATACTTCCCAAGATCTTCAGTTCTGGTGAAGTTAAGAGCCGAACTGATCTTTACTCTGATATGATGCCCAACATTCTTAGAGAAGAAAATGCGAGTTTTCTCATTATTAACTTTCTGCCTAGAGCTGCTGCAAAATTCTTTTTTACATCGTTAGAAGGCTAATACCATGAAAGTTAGTATTAATACTGCACTCTTCAATTATCTATCCATCCTAAACATAATATAACAAGAGGGTAGAGTTCAAACAATAGATTATGCAAATATAATATTTAATAGATAAAGTTTTGGAGTTACAGTTAAGTAGGTATAAGTAATTGTAATTTTTTATATAATTCATTCGTTTTTTTTTGTATTATTTTAAATAAAATAAATAAATAATTATATGCTACTTAACATTACTGTATTTAATATTTAATAATGGGGTATAAGTAAAATAGGAGGATGGAATCTAAATGATGATGGTCTATTGAGTTGTGACCTATCACTCTCTTTTGGAGGTTTGGGTATCATCCTGCAAAGGACGGTGCCAAAACTAGCAGTTCCCTTCATATATATGCCTATAATAATTTTCTATACACTCAAAATGCACCTATTAGCCCTTTGCATCATAAGTCATCAATTGAAAAATATAAATGGATGATGGTTGATTTTAATTATAAAATTATTATAAAAAACATATTAAAATTAACATTATGATATACTTGAAATAGTAATAGAGTCAATATTGTGTTGATATATAGAGATAACTTTTGGTATTTGGATTATGTTAAATTTGTTTATATTTTTCTTTATATAACAATTGAAGACAAAAATATTGGCCCTAGAAAATTTTTTGAATCAACAATTATAATTTATATTAGCCAATATTTTTAGTCAATTTAATACTTTAATAAGCCAATATATTATTGAGAAAGATTCTTATGTGAAAAAACTTATTAGATATATAATTATTTACGATTACATATGTCTTCATTTATTGATTTAAAATTTTGAAAAAAGTTCTTTAATAATATAAAAATTAATAATTTTATTTAAACAGTAAAATTAGTTACTAATTAAAATTAACTATCAATATATAAAATACATTAAAATATAAAATATATATTAAAAATAAATTAACTTTACATATATTTTATTTTTTAATATATATTATATACTAATGATTAATTTTAATGATTAATTTTAATATAAAACTAGCATAATCCTTTACAAAAAATAATGGCTAAGATCCTCCACTAATTCTCTCTCCGAATTGAGTTGTAGGGATCTTCTCCCTTGAATAGCCTACTCCCAGTTAAAGCCATATCTTCATCTCCATAATACATAAAGAGAATATATAATGGCATTACTATTTCTCATCAACACAAGATCGATCTCCAACACCAAATTAACCCTCCTTAATTTGTTTTTGAAGTTGAATACACTCTCCCATTATACAAAAGTGGTATAATGGATGGGACACTGTTGAAGGCAGAATCATGTGTACACTACTATTTTAATAAACTCAAATAAATGATCAAGCTTCTAATTATTTAAGTTGATTAATTTGCACAATTTTCTTATTATATGCTTTATTTGTTCTAGATATTTGAGTATGAAATATCATAAATTTCTCTAAATTCTGGCCACACCTTTATGTGAAAGGAATCAGCCCTCACTTTGAATTTAACTTAAATGTTAAAAAATTGAACATTCAATTTAAAATAAAATTATATATATATATATATATATATATATATATATATATATATATATATATATATATATATATATATATA